>CM077520.1:19173067-19256563 GCA_039654895.1 Mongoloraphidia duomilia
ACAGAAATCAAAGTGTCATATAGATATAAGAATGGTTCCTGATAACAACTACGGATGCGGCAAAAGTGCACACACTGGGTTTTCCCAACGGAAAATTTAAACCCATTGTTAGTTGTCCAGTTCTGGATGCTATTAATGGCCAACTGCAAGTGACGTTGTGCAGTACGAATGTACTTTGACGAGCAGTAGATCGCCAAGTCGTCAACGTAGAGCGATGACTCTACAGATGATGGAATGCTCTCAGTTATGCCATTAATAGCGATGGAAAATAAGGTGACGCTAAGAACCGAACCCTGTGGAACACCATTCTCCTGTACAAAAACACTAGACAAAGTGTTGCCGATACGGACTTGGAAGTATCGCTCGAATAAATCGAACACTCTTCTTAGTAGAGCACTTCGCGTCAAGTGTTTTAATCTTATGTCAAAAAGTAAAAACATGAACATTAATGCTTATAACTTGAAAATTTTTCAAGTTAGTGAGATTGGACCTTAAATTTTTTATAGGTTACTAAACGGACATTTTTTTATTTGGTATGGAAAGTACTCGTAACACGTGTCCAAAAAAAAAAAGTAAGGCTCTATGATGATTTCAACTTTGACTGGCTATAGCTTCTAAATTTTTAACGATATCGATATGGGACAAAAATCACGATTTAGAGCGTTCCTTGCTTTATGAACATGTGTATTTTCAATTTAAAATTCGATGAAGAACACAATAAATAAAGCTATTGAAAAGGAAATTACGTGTTAACAATTGGTTTCCAAGGCTACAAAAAGCGCGTGCGATTTTCAAGAAGCTGTAGCGCGCTTACTATTTGTGCCACAGAAAATTTGTAGGGATGAAAATTGTAGGAAATGTAATCTTATTTAAAATGAAAGAATCGTTTTTGAGATATTTCGAAACAGGCTCATCAAAAAGTTATATGGAAATATTTTGTGAAATATTCTTTTAAAAACTGATATTTTCTCTTTATTAATAAATTGCAAAGCATATATTGATTTTATCGCAAAATTGAAGAGGAGAAATTTTTTAGGGTAACTAATTAGGAACAAAACAAAAAAAAAGTCGTCTGATTTCAGACATTGGTTAAGGAGATATTAGCGTTTTCCGTAAGGCTTGCAAAATTATATTCAAAAGGGGGTGGCGGGGGAAGCACAGGGGAGATAACCGGGGACTTTTGTAAAAATACATGTCTAAAGGTGTTCCTACCATCTGTGAAAAATCCAGCTCCTTGGGAATTATTTGCGACCTAAAACCTTTATTTCCCGGGCTACACGTAATGCATACGTATTTCTTGACCCATACAGCGAATCTTTATGATGTAAATATTGAATTATTGCTCAAAACTTTTTTTTATCATCTACTTTTTATACTGAAATTAATATATGAAGAATTTTTAGGAAAAAATAGAGACAAAAGTGAATTTTTTATATAAATATCATAGATATTTTTAAAATAATTTAAATAATTCTTTCCCCGCTCCAAAAGGTTTCTGATTTTAAATAATATAAAAAAACAAAATTTTCAAAAAAAAATCATCAAAATCGGAGCTGTTCTTGAGGACTTCCGAGGAAAAGGCTTCATTGACGCGACTACTAGCGTTTTATCGCTGTCCGAACGTGACCTAAAGTTATCGACGTCTGTTTTTAACGACGTATTTTCTCGAATACCACGAACAATAGCATTATTAACGCAACGTCGCAATTATCGACTATGTCACTGGTTAGCCCCGCATAAGCTTATGTAACGTGCCCGTCTAGAATTCTGGTTTTGTCCAGGTTATAATTTAACGTCCCGCAATTTAAGGTACCGATTTATCGTTTAATTTACCGAAAATTTAACGTATCGATTTAGCGATTACCGTCTCGAAATTGAGTGTAACGATTTAGCGTTTAATGTACGGATATGTAACGTGCCGATTTATCGTTTAACTTACCGAAAATTAACGTATCGATTTAGTGACGTCAACTAAAAAAATTAAAGATCGCCTATTTCGGGTTTCGATTTGTGAAACTGTTGATACGAAATCTCCCGTTCTCAAACTTTTTATCTTTTAATTTTAAATGTGAATTAATCGCGATGTCGCATTACGCCCTGTTGCGATTGTCGTATATATAGAAGTGTCGTCCCGAGTTTAGTGTTTTTTGCTCGTTTTTTGTTTGGTAATACCGTTCCCTTGAGCGAACGAACTGATCCTTCGTAATCGTATTGCCGCCTGTGTTTTCGTTTTAGCGTTCCGTGATCGATCTACGTTGTAGGTATGTTTTTGTTGTGTATGTTTTCTTGGGTAATTTTGGGCTGCTGGTTCTGGCTGGGTTTACTCCCCGGATATTGTTTCTGAATTTTGATCCGGAAGAAATCTTCCTTAATTACTAGTTCCAGTAGTCAACGGCTTTGAGGCCTTTTGGATATTTTCTTGCTTATTTCCACCGGTTCGGACGACCTGTGAGTACGTGTGTATCCAGTTATAAGGTATGTACTTGAAAAAGTGCAAAGTTGCATAGAGTCTTAGTCTCCCTACTAGTAGCAATTTATTTCTGTTGATCTGAATATATTCAAATAAATTTTTCTTCATATTATGTAATGAGGGCTACTAGGCTTTTTTCTATCACCTGATAGCACCACTGGCTAGAGAGGTATAAAATTACTAGATTTAGTAACTTTAGTAAGATATATGTCACTTATGTCATTTAAATGTCAGTACTGTTTATATTTTCCACTACCTGATGGCGCCACAAGCAAGTAAATTATCAGTCATTCAATCATTTTACGGCTAAATCGCAACTTTGTATTTTTTTTATTATTCATTCCTTAATAATGGACAAATGAAGAATGACTAAACACAAACCGTTAATCTCTAAACCTTAGGCATACCTTGCTTGCTACTAGCGCCATCTAACGAATAAAAAATGTAAGCATTTGACGCATACCTCACTTCTCACTGGCGATATCTGATGAAAAAATACGGTAGCCCTCATTGCGGCAACTCAAAATTTCAAATTTTTTTAATAATATCTTGAATTTATTTAAATCATGAAACTTCTCATTAAATACGTAGCAAATGAGAAAAAAGATTTGGCATCGAAAAAAACTAAGCGCAGGGTTGTGGAATCTGCCGGCAGGCGCCGATAAACTATCTCTCTTGTACCTTTGACTATGCGTAAGACACTCATTTAAAATGTTTATTCACGTCTGGCGGTTATTTAAAACCGTCGTCTTTATCTGGCTATTTGCACATATTTTCAATATTAATTAATAAATCTGCCATAAAATTTTCAGAGTGCCTAAAGTATAATTTTTGCGTATATGAAAAATTGATTTCGGGGCTGTCTGGCCATACTTTAAAACCGTCCAAATGATCGGGATTTTTTTTATCTCCATAAATGCTTAAATAAAATATTAAACTAATTTCATGTTGTCTATAGAATGTGTTTGGCGATTATTTTTTTGCAAATGTAACATGCTGCGCAGTACTCAGCTAGCAAAATAACCGCAAACGGCCTGCCAAACTCTCCATTCCATATTCACCAATATTGAAATAGTAGGTAATAATTTTTTTAATTTCAAGGTGCCTAAAACACCTTCCCAAAATTCGTCATCAGCTCGCCGGCTATGATAGCTTTATGGTCTCAGTGAAGCCAGTTATTATAATAAAAAACTTAAAAAAAACCTTTAAAAAAGCTACTAAAAAGGAGGAAAATAATAAAATTTTGAGATCGGCGCCAATTTAATTATTACTTTTTAGGCGCGATCTTAGCGAAGCTAGAAGCGCCTATATACACTCGCTTTGTCTGTGAATCTGTGAATCTGTCACGCTATTTTGTGTCACGCGTACAGCCCAAACGGATGAACCGATTTTCAAAAACTTTTTTTTGTTCGATTCCTCTCGGGGTCTATTTGATCCTAACGTCGCCCGATTTTTGAATTTTGGCCCCAGAGGGGAGCAAATTAGAAAAAACGGTGTTTTTTGCTTATAGTTTGCTCAATTTAAGTCAGATCGATTCGAAACCTGTCTTAAACGAAAGAGCAGAAAATTTTAGATAGATTTCATGTATAATATTGTGTGAAAACAGTTTTTTTATACAGATTTATATGATTATTAAACGAAATAAATGCGACTTTATCTAATAAATCGCGAACTTGTTTCGGTTGTCCTTGTCTGTTGCACAGTGTAATATGGATATTGGAAGATAGCGTATGCTCTGTCTTATATTGCATTATTTTAATATAGTTATTCAATTTTTTGACTGCTGATGTTTGAATTTAAGTTTAAAAACCCTGGCCTACTGAGTTAAAATGACGTGTAACTAATTATTGACGTCCATCGGATGGCGAGACCTATGGATCGGACCAAAATTTCTCGACGTTCATACCCCGGCTTTCGTCCGGGTGTAAATCGTACTTTTGAATTTTCACCCACTTCCCGTGATCCGATTGAGTTGAAATTTTGTACACATGTGTAGCTCCGGTGACAATACAATATTATGGTAAGTAGCTGACCGGTCCGGCTTTCGTCCGGGTGTAAATCGTACTTTTGAATTTTCACCCACTTCCCGTGATCCGATTGAGTTGAAATTTTGCACACATGTGTAGCTCCGGTGACAATACAATATTATGGTAACTAGCTGACCGGCCCGGCTTTCGTCCGTGTGTAAATCGTACTTTTGAATTTTCACCCACTTCCTATGATCCGATTGAGTTGAAATTTTGCACACATGTGTAGCTCCGGTGACAATACAATATTATGGTAATTAGCTGACCGGCCCGACTTTTGTCCGAGTGTAAATCGTACTTTTGAATTTTCACCCACTTCCCGTGATCCGATTGAGTTGAAATTTTGCACACATATGTAGCTCCGGTGACAATACAATATTATGATAACTAGCTGACCGGCCCGGCTTTCGTCCGGGTGCAAATCGTACTTTTGAATTTTCACCCACTTCCTATGATCCGATTGAGTTGAAATTTTGCACACATGTGTAGCTCCGGTGACAATACAATTTATGGTAACTAGCTGACCGGCCCGGCTTTCGTCCGGGTGTTAATCGTACTTTTGAATTTTCACCCACTTCCCGTGATCCGATTGAGTTGAAATTTTGCACACAATATTATGAATTTTCACAGGCAAAAGGTCTTTCTCCGGTAACGTTTCAGTGGATCGGATAAATGTTATAAAATCAGACTAAGAAAATAAAGCACACTAAAAAATTAAAAATAGTTAAAAAACTTTTAAGTTAAACGGTTTTATAAATGTACTAAAAAGAAAAAAATAAAATTTAATTTAGGTTCATAAGTATAAAAGCGTGGGTCGTGACTGTAATAAATTATCACAGAGTTTACGACCCACGCTTTTATACTTATGAACCTAAATTAAATATTATTTTTTTCTTTTTAAAACATTATTATTATAAAACCGTTTAACTTAAAAGTTTTTTTACCTATTTTTATTTGAAGCTATGCTTCTTAACGCACGTTTCAGATGGGGACCTAAATAATAAAAAGTGAAACGTCACGTCACGAAGTAATGTAACGTCACTTTTGTAAAAATTATCCGATCCTTTTGAAAATTAATATTTGAGAGTTTTATAGGACACAAAAAAATAAAATGGCGTCAGATTTCAAAATGGCGGCCATATGAACTGTTTTGTAAAAATTATCCGATCCTTTCGAAAATTGATATTTGAGAGTTTCATAGGACACCAAAAAATAAAATGACGTCAGATTTTTCAAAATGGCGGCCACATGTACTCTGTTGTAAAAATCATCCGATCCTTTTGAAAATTGATATTTGAGAGTTTCATAGGACACAAAAAAATAAAATGATGTCAGATTTTTCAAAATGGCGGCCATATGTACTTTTTTGTAAAAATTATCCGATCCTTTTCAAAATTGATATTTGAGAGTTTCATAGGACACAAAAAAATTAAATGGTGCCAGATTTCAAAATGGCGGCCATATGTACTTTTTTGTAAGAATTATCAGATCCTTTTGAAAATTGATATTTGAGAGTTTCATAGGACACAAAAAAATAAAATGACGTCAGATTTCAAAATGGCGGCCATTATATATACTTTTTTGTAAAAATTATCCGATCCTTTTGAAAATTGATATTTACGAGTTTTATAGGACACAAAAAAATAAAATGACGTCAGATTTCAAAATGGCGGCAATATGTACTTTTTGTGTAAAAATTATCCGATCTTTTTGAAAATAGATATTGACGAGTTTTATAGAAAGCTAAAAAATAAAATGACCTCATATTTTAAAATGGCGGCCATAGGTATATACTTCTTTGTAAAAATTATCCGATCCTTTTGAAAATTGATATATGAGAGTTTAATAAGACGCAAAAAAATAAAATGACGTCAGATTTCAAAATGGCAGTCAAATAATAACTTTTTAATTGTATTGTTTATATCTTTGATAAATTCGGTTTTATATACAATGCGTAAGAAACATAGCTTCTGTCGGGTATCTTACGACACCTCATGACTTTTTTTATTTAGCAGGTTCCGAGTTTCGCTTAATAGTCAACCGTTGCTATGGAAAATTGTTTAAAAAATTCACTGCACTATTTTTTCTATGTAATCCAATACATATTTACATTAGGTCTTATGGCCATAGCTTACTACAAAATTGATCTTCTTAGTGTTATTTTCCCTATGTTCGGTAAAACCGTTTTCACACAATACCTACATGAATATCGCGCCTTGTAATTCTTGAATTACTTGTATGCTCCAAAATTTTTATTATTTACTTTAATTTTATTAAATTGGCACCGACCTCAAAATGTTATTATTTTCCTCCTTTTTGGTGGTTTTTTTGAAGGAGATTTTTAAAATTTTTTTATTTTAAGTTTTTAGTGGATTTACAATACGTAGGTACTAGGTAGAGTCCATACATTTAGAGAAAACTTAACCGCGTAATGAGCTGAAACCAGATTTGGTTCGGACTGGTTTATTCTATTTTTGAAGGGGTGCGCCAGTTTATGTGTACAATGTACATGTCAGTGCACTTACTTGTCATATACTCCTCTCCATTGACTTCTTTGCTTCTCTGTTCATAGAGACATACCTGTCTTTATCTATGGCGCCTCAACTCTCCCGTTTGATATGAATACATTTTTTAAATTCTTGTTTGCAATTAAGAGGCAGGATATAAGAACGAAATATATGGTTTACTTTATTTGTTTATATATAAGGAAAAGGAATAATGTACACTTAGTCAGGGGTACAGCGCCAATATTTTAAAGTGATTACTAACAGGCTGAATTTTCGTGAGTAGCTTAGTTTTGACGAGTCCCCCAAATCTCTCTCTGCTCAATTCTCGGTAGAGGTATGCAAAGTTCTGCGCAGCCGCTAAACATGTTGATGTGGCGAGTTTTTAAATTTTATACATAACACTTTGTTTTTCAGTTAAATTGCCAGATAATTCATAAAAAAACAGGAAGCTGCGCTTGTCCTACAAAAGCGATGGGTGGACTGGCGAGTCCTCCGTCACCAATATGTAAAAATAACGAGGTCTGAAATTTTATTACTAACGGGCTGATTTTTAGTTTATTGTTTAATTAATATTTTTGAAATCGAAGGGTCCAATTGTCCTACAAATTGTCCGGTAGGGTTTTCTGGTCCTACGCCCTGGAAATGTCAGTTCCACGAATATTCTAAATTGATTACTAACAACTTAATTTTTGTTTTTTTCTTGTGGAAATGGAGTGTAGAATACAATATAATTGGTGTCCTACAATAAAATTGGGAGATATTGATAAAAAAGCCAAAAAACATATAGTCCATTGAAATATTACATTAGGCTTGTATTTTGGGTAGGACGAGATTTTTTTTACCGTTGCGTGGGGGGGCCCGGTGTAAGTTTAAAATTCAGTTTTCATGTTCGGTGGCCACCCCATTTGGCCGCCATTTTGAAAAAGGGGGGCTAACAGGTTTTGTACTGTATCTCCGTAACGGTACATTTTACAGAAAATCTATAGATAGGTTTTTGTTTAGAATCGAATTCTCTACAACTTTACTAGAGAAACTTTTTGTCATAAATTGAATAATTAAAAAGATATGCTTTATAGAAGATAGAATATTTTTTAATTATTCAATTTATGACAAAAAGTGTTTCTAGTAAAGTTGCAGAGAATTCAATTATAAACAAAAAACGTATGTACTAATTTTCTGTAAGAAATACCGTTACGGAGATATAGTGCAAAACCTGTTAGCACCTCTTTTTCAAGATTGCGGCCAAATGAGGAGGCCGCCAACCCCGAAAACTCAATTTTAAACTTACACCGGCCCCCCCTATGCAACGGTAAAAAAAATCTTGTCCTGTCCAAAATGCAAGGTTAGCCTAAAAAATGTAACATTTTAATGGACTAATATCAGAATGAGCCATGACTTATTATGTACGTATTTATATAAAGTTGCTATCGTTATTTTGGTGTTTTTATTTTAGTTTCAATTATTTTCAATAATCACTAAGATAACCATAGCGATCCTATATAAATACGTAAATTACAAAAAATATCAATTTACCGGATATCCAATTAAAATAATACGTTATAGTATTGAAGCCTTTTTTGTAGGACTAGCGATACCTACCAATATTTTTGTAGGACACAGCATTATTTGATCAGAGAATACACAGACCTATCCAGTATTACCTTTGTCCTACAGTTAGTAATCAGTTTAGAATATTCGTGGAATAGAATATT
This sequence comes from Mongoloraphidia duomilia, assembly GCA_039654895.1. NCBI lineage: Eukaryota > Metazoa > Arthropoda > Insecta > Raphidioptera > Raphidiidae > Mongoloraphidia > Mongoloraphidia duomilia. The sequence goes on from CM077520.1 coordinate 19,181,784, forward strand.
CGTGGAAAACCTTACCGGACAATTTGTAGGACAATTTGACCCTTCGGTTTCAAAAATATTAATTAAACAATAAACTAAAAATCAGCCCGTTAGTAATAAAATTTCAGACCTCGTTATTTTTACATATTGGGGACGGAGGACTCGCCAGTCCACCCATCGGTTTTGTAGGACAAGCGCAGCTTCCTGTTTTTTTATAAATTATCTGGCAATTTAACTGAAAAACAAAGTGTTATGTATAAAATTTAAAAACTCGCCAAATCAACATGTCTAGCGGCTGCGCAGAACTTTGCATACCTCTACCGGGAATCGTCGCAGAGAGAGATTTGGGGGACTCGTCAAAACTAAGCTACTCACGAAAATTCAGCCTGTTAGTAATCACTTTAAAATATTGGCGCTGTACCCCTGACTATTAGTGAAATTCAAAGCAAAACCATTTAATATTTCACTCATTCAAGTGTATGCACCTACTTCAGACCACCCAGATGAGAAAGTAAAAAAGAATGAATTGTGAATTATAGACGCTCGACAACAGAGGTCATTAGCGTCTGTAAAGATACAAAGTGTAAACAAAACAAAAGTAAAAACAATAAAATAAAAGCAAAATCAAAAATTGACACACAACAAAATAAAATCGTTATAAGTACAAATAAAATGTGTCATATAATATACAGAAAGATATAAAGAAAAAACCATAAAGGCTGTAAATGGGCCTAAATGTATATAAATAAATAAAATTAAATAAACCGGTCAAGACCGGTTTCTTTTAAAAATCGAAACAGCAGATCGACATTGTCAGGATCATTTCCTAAAACAATCGACAGATCTTCTGACAATCCGATCTGCTGTCGTGTGTCCCTAAACTGGACACACTCCATTAAAATGTGCGAGACGGTAACACGAGTGTCACACGTCTCACAAAGGGGCGGGTCCTCCCGAGCCATTAAAAAGCCATGGGTTAGTCTACAGTGACCGATGCGTAGCCGTGTAAGAACCGCTTCCTCCCACCTGGAGAGACGGCAAGATGTGAGCCATGGGTCAACTGTAGATTTTATAGCTTTTAACTTATTCTCCTCGACAGCACTCCATTTATCCTTCCAGAGCTGCTGAACGGCTGAAATCAGAACGCTCTTGAGGTCGTCACCGATAACACAAAATACACTCTGACCGTTATTTGCAGCGTCCTTAGCTGCAATGTCAGCTAGTTCATTGCCAGCAATTCCCGTGTGGCCGGGAACCCAACAAAACCGGACAGTGGTTCCACCTCTTTTCAAAGAGTACAATTTGTCCTGAAATAAACAAATAAGAGGGTGGCTGGGATAGAAACGCTGCAATGCCTGAAGAGCACTCAAGAGTCGCTGCAAATAACATATTTGTGTGGACCGTGTACGTGTCTCAAGGCCTGCAAAATTGCATATAACTCTGCAGTAAAAATACTGCACTCTTGAGACAACTAGTATCCAACACTGGCGTTATCGGTGACGAATGCGCAACCAACTCGGTCAAGAGACTTCGAGCCATCCGTATAAACGGAACGGTAGTCTCGATTCTCATCCAGCCACGACAGGAAAAGCTGGAGATAAAGCTCTGGCGTTGTCGTACTTCGCGGATGAATGGAAAGTGACATGTCGATTACGGGCTCAGGAATTAACCAAGGAGGTACAGAATTACGGCCGACTTTAAGAGTTCTAGGAAGCGCCAACGGAAGTTCATCTAGGAGAAGAGTCAACCTGATACCGAGAGGACGTGTTGCATTTCTTCTCCGTCTATACAGAGAAGAAAAACGAGGTTGAAATACGCAACTGTAAGTAGGGTGATCAGCTTGACTTCGGAGCTTAGAGACGTAGGATAGCATATTGCGTTTCCGCCGGATGTTCAGTGGAGGCTCTCCGCGCATTCAGCAGCAATGCTAACAACAGGACTCGATCGAAACGCTCCGGTTGACAATCGGATTCCGGCGTGATGAACAGCGTTTAACGTCCTGATGTACGACTCACGCGCTGAGTCGTACACAATGCTACCGTAATCCAATTTAGACCGTACGACAGCACGATAAATTCGTAGCAAAACCGTACGGTCTGCACCCCACGTGGTACTGGATAAAATTTTTAAAATATTAAGGGAAGACATCGACTTCCTCTTTAAAATATTAAAATGAGCCTTCCAATTTAACGACCTAAAAACCGAGCAGTGTCTTGTACAGAAATCAAAGTGTCATAGAGGTATAAGAATGGTTCCTGATAACAATTACGAATGCGGCAAAAGTGCACGCACTGGGTTTTCCCAACGGAAAATTTAAACCCGTTGTTGGTTGTCCAGTTCTGGATGCTATTAATGGCCAACTGCAGGTGACGTTGTGCAGTACAAATGTACTTTGACGAGCAGTAGATCGCCAAGTCGTCAACGTAGAGCGATGACTCTACAGACGATGGAATGCTGTCAATTATGCCATTAATAGCGATGGAAAACAAAGTGACACTAAGAACCGAACCCTGTGGAACGCCATTCACCTGTACAAAGACACTAGACAATGTGTTGCCGATACGGACTTGGAAGTAACGCTCGAATAAAAAATTATTTATAAAATTCCCAAGATGTCCCCTGATACCCTAATTGTGTAATGTTCGGAGTATCCCGTACCGCCATGTAGTGTCGTAAGCCTTTTCAAGGTCAAAAAACCGCTATCAAGTGCTGTTTATTAAGAAAGGAGTCCTGTATTGCGGACTCTAACCTGACCAGATGATCCATAGTTGAACGGTGCTTACGAAAGCCACACTGGGCATTCGTGATCAACCGTCTGGATTTAAGAATCCAAACCAGTCGTCGGTTGATCATACGTTCGAGGAGTTTTGATAAACAGCTAGTCAGTGAGACAGGACGATAACTTGATGCTTGTTTCCGGTCTTTACCGGGCTTCAACAACGGCACTACAATTGAATTACACCAAGCGGTAGGAAACGTATTAGTGGACCAGATTAAATTAAACATCTTGAGAAGGAACGTGGATCCGGAGGGAGGTAGCTTTTTCAAAAATTGGTAATGGATATCGTCAGATCCTGGAGAAGTATCATGGCAATCATGCAAACTCGACTGTAGTTCCCACGAGGAGAAAGGTGCATTGTAGTTCTCTTCATTTTGTGAGGAAAAGTTTAATGCAACTTGTTCTGCTTGACCTTTATGAGCAGAAAAGCCCTCTAGATAGTTAGAGGAACTCGAGACTTTCGCGTAGCATGAACCCATGTGATCGGCGACTTCATCAGGCGACGTAATAATGTCATTTCCCATTACCAATCCCGAAATATAATTAAAACTCTGTTTACCAGAGATTCTCCGGATTTTCTCCCACACCTCGCGAGCGGGAGTACAACTTCTTATAGTGGAAACAAACTCACTTCATGACTGCTTCTTACTCTCTGCTATAATACGTCTGGCAATGGAACGCTTTTGCATGAAAATAATACGATTTTCATCCGTCATATTATTTTTAAAGCGACGGAGAGATTTACGACGTTCACGGATTGCATCCCGACAAGTCTGATTCCACCAGGGAACAGGCACACGTCGTGGTGTCGTTGACGTGCGTGGAACTGCAGCTAAAGCCGCCTCGATGACCGCATCCGTGAAATGCTCTACAGCTGCATCGACATTGCCAAAGTTCATTTTGCCGACATTTAAAACTTGTTGGAAGTGTGACCAATTAGCGTCTTTTATTTTCCACTTCGGGGAGCGTCTTTCATCAACATGGAATGAAAGAAGACGACAAATGATTGGGAAATGGTCACTGCTACAAAGATCGGCATTTACTTCCCATTCACAGGATGGGGCGATAAAAGAAGAGCAGAGAGTAAGATCTATAGCTGAAAATGTCCCATTAGCCGCCGAGAAATGTGTATTGGAACCTGTGTTCAATACAACCAAGTTTTGATTCAAAATCATCGTCTCCATTAGCCTTCCACGAGCATCCACACGATTAGAACCCCAAGTGGGATTGTGGGCATTAAAATCCCCCATGATGATAAAGGGGCGTGGAAGTTGGTCTATAACAGACACAATGGTTGCAAGTGTCGGTTGTTCTGATGGAGGAATGTATATTGAACACAAAGTTACCGGATTCGGCGCATATAGTCTGACAGCGATGACCTGTAAGTCAGATTGTAATGGGACATTTTCGGAAAACACATTATTTCGGACTAAAACTGCCACTCCGCCACTGGCACGTTCAACGAATGGTTTATCTTTACGATAAATCGTAAAACCACGAAGAACCGGAGTGTTTGTGTTTTTCAAATGTGTTTCCTGTAAACTAATAGCGGTAGCATTATGATCGTTAAGAAGGAATTTCAATTCACTGAAATGAATATAAAAACCGTTCATGTTCCACTGTAAGAAATTGAATTTTTAAGATAAAGAAAATAAAAGCTACCTCGTTTTATTCCTCATCACCTCACTACGGTGATGAGGAGGTCGCGCGATGTCTTCGTCCATAGCAGAGTCTGCACTGCTGCTATGGTCGATGCGAGTTTTGGTTATAGTCATTGTGTGACTATTATCCCGGTTTAAGATCACCTTAGTTTTTCTTTACCGGAGATTGTTTACTCTTTTCAACAAGAGTTTTGACTGGTGAAGTCGCCTTTTTAACTGGCGATCTCGATCTACTGGCTGAAATTTTCTTGTTTTTATTTTTGATAACTTTTTTGGCAACAACTTTAGATATCGATTGAGAAACTTCGGTTTGTGTAGACATGTCAATGTCTGGGTTGACATGTCTACTTTAATGACAGGGACGGCAGCAATGGTTGCAAAGGAACGTGTGAAAGAAGGAACAGTTTCGCGATATTTGCGCTTGGCCTCTGCAAAAGAAATTTTTTCAGTAGTTCTTATTTCTTGGATCTTGAACTCCACTTTGTATTGTGGACATTCTCTAGATCTTGCAGAGTGAATTCCGTCGCAATTAACGCAATGTGACACCCTTTTGCATGGAATATCTTCGTGTACCGGTTGACCGCAATTGTCACAGAGACTGGGAAAGCTACAGTTGTTCTGTGAGTGTCCAAACTTTTGACATTTATAGCAACGTAAGGGAGATGGTATGTATTGACGTACTTTTAATAAATAGAAGGCTGCTTGAATTGAAGATGGAGGTTGTGGTGTACAGAACGTTAGAATATGGGACGGTGTAGGTACTAATTGACCGTCTCTACGAGCGTGAATTCTATAAACGTCTGTAACGCCCTGATCTTTGAGTTCTTCTTTTATTGTTTCGACAGTACAATTAAGCAGATCAAAACAATAAATAATGCCTTTTGAGAAATTAAGCTGCTTATGTACTTCGACCTTTACTGGTACGTCAGTAATCATATCAATTCCTTTGATGCTAGTAGATGTTAAAATTTTTTCAGCTTGCTGCGGTGACGAAGTTTCGATCAGTAAAGTACCATCACGCAATTTTTTCACACATTTTAAAGTTCCATATAAGCCAGTAAGGTGTTTGGAAATATAAAAAGGACTATCGTTATTAAAATTGCCGTCGACTTTACGCATCAACAAATACCGATTGCAAGGAGTTATCGTCCTTGAGTCGTTGCCAAATAATAAACCAAGATTTTCATCATTACGTCCTCTCTTAGAGGGAGGGCTAGTAAGTGGAGGATAATTGCTCATAGTATGTATATAATATTCATCAACCGTGCTCCCCGCCCACCACGGAGCCCAACAAGGGGACGATGACCGCAAACCGGTACAGAGCGCCAGGGCTACACGGTGATATAGTCATCTCAAGAGACGGCGCCACTCCATCAAAAGACACTGGCTCACCTCGTTTCCATGAGTTCTGGAGTTCTTTGTAGGTTTAAACAATAGTTCTGGCATTTATCTAGCGATTATTCGAACTTGAAAATATGAGGGGCTAGGTTCACGCTGCCCCCCAAAGTTGAAAAAATTCAATTTTTTTAGGAGTTCTGAGTAGCTTTCCAATAGTTCTGGAGTTCTTTATAGTTTTGAGCAATAGTTCCGTTCGTTAAATTGAAAATTTAAATGCTCATTTTGAAAAAAAAAATTGCCCAGCATTCCTCTAATTTTGCTTGGATCAAAAAAAGTCATTTGAAGTATCGCTAGAACTCTTGGAGGGCTACTCAGAACTTCAAAGAAAAAAATCGAAATTAAAAAAAAAAATTTTTGTCATCGAGCTAGGTACCTAGCCCCTCAAAGTTGAAAAAAATCAATTTTTTTTGGAGTTCTGAGTAGCCCTACAATAGTTCTGGAGTTCTTTATGGTTTTTAGCAATAGTTCCGTTCGTTAAAAGGGACAAATTGAAAATTGAAAATTTCATTTTGAAAAAAAAAAAAATTGCCCAGCATTCCTCTAATTTTGCTCGGATCAAAAAAAAAAATTTGAAGTATCGCTAGAACTCTTGGAGGGCTACCCAGAACTCTGAAGAAAAAATCGAAAAAAAAAAAATTATCATCGAGCTAGGTACCTAGCCCCTCCAAGTTGAACACATTCAATTTTTTTTTGGAGTTCTGAGTAGCCCTCCAATAGTTCTGGAGTTCTTTATAGTTTTGAGCAATAGTTCCGTTCGTTAAAACGTACAAATTGAAAATTTAAAAGTTCATTTTGAAAAAAAAATTGCCCAGCAATCCTCTAATTTTGCTCGGATCAAAAAAAGTCATTTGAAGTATCGCTAGAACTCTTGGAGGGCTACCCAGAACTCTGAAGAAAAAAATCGAAACAAAAAAAAAAATTTTTTTGTCATCGAGCTAGGTACCTAGCCCCTCAAAGTTGAAAACATTCAATTTTTTTTGGAGTTCTGAGTAGCCCTATTTTAGTTCTGGAGTTCTTTATAGTTTTTAGCAATAGTTCCGTTCGTTAAAACGGACAAAATGAAAATTGAAAATTTCATTTTGAAAAAAAAAATTACCCAGCATCCTCTAATTTTGCTCGGATCAAAAAAAGTCATTTAAAGTATCGCTAGAACTCTTGGAGGGCTACCCAGAACTCTGGAGAAAAAAATCGAAACAAAAAAAAAATTTTTTTGTCATCGGGCTAGGTACCTAGCCCCTCAAAGTTGAAAAAAATCAATTTTTTTTGGAGTTCTGAGTAGCCCTACAATAGTTCTGGAGTTCTTTATAGTTTTTAGCAATAGTTCCGTTCGTTAAAAGGGACAAATTGAAAATTTCATTTTGAAAAAAAAAAATTGCCCAGCATTCCTCTAATTTTGCTCGGATCAAAAAAAGTCATTTGAAGTATCGCTAGAACTCTTGGAGGGCTACCCAGAACTTTGAAGAAAAAACTCTAAACAAAAAAAAAAAAAATTCTGTCATCGAGTTAGGTACCTAGCCCCTCAAAGTTGAAAACATTCAATTTTTCTTGGAGTTCTGAGTAGCCCTACAATAGTTCTGGAGTTCTTTATAGTTTTTAGCAATAGTTCCATTCGTTAAAATGGACAAATTGAAAATTTCATTTTGAAAAAAAAATTGCCCAGCATTCCTCTAATTTTGCTCGGATCAAAAAAAGTCATTTTAAGTATCGCTAGAACTCTTGGAGGGCTACTCAGAACTCAAAAAAAATTTTAATGTTTTCAACTTTGTGGGGCTAGGTACCTAGCTCGATGAGAAAAAATTTTTTTTTTGTTTCGATTTTTTTCTTCAGAGTTCTGGGTAGCCCTCCAAGAGTTCTAGCGATACTGTAAATGACTTTTTTAGATCCGAGCAATATTAGAGGAATGCTGGGCAATTTTTTTTTTCATAATGTAATTTTCAATTTGTCCGTTTTAACGAACGGAACTATTGCTGAAAACTATAAAGAACTCCAGAACTATTGTAGGGCTACTCAGAACTCCAAAAAAAATTGATTTTTTTCAACTTCGAAGGGCTAGGTACCTAGCTCGATGACAAAATTTTTTCTTTTTTTTGTTTCGATTTTTTTCTTTAGTGTTCTGGGTAGCCCTCCAAGAGTTCTAGCGATACTTCAAATGACATTTTTTGATCCGAGCAAAATTAGAGGAATGCTGGGCAATTTTTTTTTTCAAAATGAAATTTTCAATTTTCAATTTGTCCGTTTTAACGAACGGAACTATTGCTAAAAACTATAAAGAACTCCAGAACTATTGTAGGGCTACTCAGAACTCCAAAAAAAATTGAATGTTTTCAACTTTGAGGGGCTAGGTACCTAGCTCGATGACAAATTTTTTTTTTGTTTTGATTTTTTTCTCCAGAGTTCTGGGTAGCCCTCCAAGAGTTCTAGCGATACTTCAAATGACTTTTTTTGATCCGAGCAAAATTAGAGGAATGCTGGGCAATTTTTTTTTCAAAATGAAATTTTCAATTTGTCCGTTTTAACGAACGGAACTATTGCTAAAAACTATAAAGAACTCCAGAACTATTGTAGGGCTACTCAGAACTCCAAGAAAAATTGAATGTTTTCAACTTTGAGGGGCTAGGTACCTAGCTCGATGACAGAATTTTTTTTTTTTTTGTTTCGATTTTTTTCTTCAGAGTTCTGGGTAGCCTTTCAAGAGTTCTAGCGATACTTCAAATGACTTTTTTTGATCCGAGCAAAATTAGAGGAATGCTGGGCAATTTTTTTTTTTCAAAATGAAATTTTCAATTTTTAATTTGTCCCTTTTAACGAACGGAACTATTGCTAAAAACTATAAAGAACTCCAGAACTATTGTAGGGCTACTCAGAACTCCAAAAAAAATTGAATGTTTTCAACTTTGAGGGGCTAGGTACCTGGCTCGATGACAAATTTTTTTTTTTTTTTGTTTCGATTTTTTTCTTCAGAGTTCTGGGTAGCCCTCTAAGAGTTCTAGCGATACTTCAAATGACTTTTTTTGATCAGAGCAAAATTAGAGGAGTTCTGGGCAATTTTTTTTTTTCAAAATGAAATTTTCAATTTGTCACTTTTAACGAACGGAACTATTGCTAAAAACTATAAAGAACTCCAGAACTATTGTAGGGCTACTCAGAACTTCAAAAAAAATTGATTTTTTTCAACTTTGAAGGGGCTAGGTACCTAGCCCGATGACAAATTTTTTTTTTGTTTTGATTTTTTTCTCCAGAGTTCTGGGTAGCCCTCCAAGAGTTCTAGCGATACTTCAAATAACTTTTTTTGATCCGAGCAAAATTAGAGGAATGCTGGGCAATTTTTTTTTCAAAATGAAATTTTCAATTTTCATTTTGTCCGTTTTAACGAACGGAACTATTGCTAAAAACTATAAAGAACTCTAGAACTAATGTAGGGTTACTCAGAACTCCAAAAAAAATTGATTATTTTCAACTTTGAGGGGCTAGGTACCTAGCTCGATGAAAAAAAATTTTTTTTTTTTAATTTCGATTTGTTTCTTTGGAGTTCTGAGTAGCCCTCCAAGAGTTCTAGCGATACTTTAAATGACTTTTTTTGATCCAAGCAAAATTAGAGGAATGCTGGGCAATTTTTTTTTCAAAATGAACTTTTAAATTTTCAATTTGTACGTTTTAACGAACGGAACAATTGCTCAAAACTATAAAGAACTCCTGAACTATTGGAGGACTACTCAGAACTCCTAAAAAAATTGAATTTTTTCAACTTTGGGGGGCAGCGTGAACCTAGCCCCTCATATTTTCAAGTTCGAATAACCGCTAAATAAATGCCAGAACTATTGTTTAAACCTACAAAGAACTCCAGAACTCATGGAAACGAATCCAGAACTCCGAAAAAAATCATTTTTTCGAAAGTTGCGGGGCTAACTTCACACCACCACTTTTGCGTAGCATGAACCCATGTGATCGGCGACTTCATCAGGTGACGTAATTATGTCATTTCCCATTACCAATCCAGAAATGTAATTAAAACTCTGTTTACCAGAGATCCTCCGAATTTTCTCCCACACCTCGCGAGCGGGAGTACAACTTCTTACAGTGGAAACAAACTCACTCCATGACTGCTTCTTACTCTCTGCTATGATACGTCTGGCAATGGAACGTTTTTGCATAAAAATAATACGATTTTTATCCGTCATATTATTTTTGAAGCGACGGAGAGCCCTTCGACGTTCACGGATGGCATCCCGACAAGCCTCACTCCACCAGGGAACAGGCACACGTCGCGGTGTTGTTGACGTGCGCGGGACTGCAGCTAAAGCCGCCTCGATGACCGCATCCGTGAAATGCTCCACAGCAGCATCGACATTGCCAAAGTTCATTTCGCCGACTTTTAGCACTTCTTGAAAGTGTGACCAATTGGCTTCTTTTATTATCCACTTAGGAGAGCGTCTTTCATCCACATGGAATGAAAGAAGCCGACAAATGATAGGAAAATGGGCACTGCTACAAAGATCTGCATTTACTTCCCATTCACAGGATGGGGCGATAGAAGAAGAGCAGAGAGTAAGATCGATAGCTGAAAATGTCCCATTTGCAGCCGAGAAATGTGTATTGGAACCTGTGTTCAATACAACCAAGTTTTGATTCAGGATCAACGTCTCCATTAGCCTTCCACGAGCATCCACACGATTTGAACCCCAAGTGGGATTGTGGGCAATAAAATCCACCATGATGATAAAGGGGTGTGGAAGCTGATCTATAACAGATGCAATGGTTGCAAGTGTTGGTTGTTCTGTTGGAGGAATGTATATTGAACACAAAGTTACCGGATTCGGCGCATATAGTCTGACAGCGATGACCTGCAAGTCAGATTGTAATGGGACACTTTCGGAAAACACATTATTTCGGACTAAAACTGCCACTCCGCCACTGGCACGTTCAACGAATGGTTTATCTTTACGATAAATCGTAAAACCACGAAGAATTGGAGTGTTTGTGTCTTTCAAATGTGTTTCCTGTAAACTAATAGCAGTATTATGGTCGTTAAGGAGGAGTTTTAATTCACTGAAATGAATATAAAAACCGTTCATGTTCCACTGTAAGAAATTGAATGTGTTAGTAAATAAAAAGTAAAAACCTCATTTTTTTCCCTCGCTGCATCAGACCGATGATGGGGAGGTCTGCTAATATCTTCGTCCATAGCAGAGTCGACGCGAGTACGCGTTATAGTCATTTTATGACTATTATCCCGGTTCAAGATAATCTTAGTTTTCTTTACCGGAGATATAGTTATATTTTTTTCAACTTGAGATTTTACCGGTGATGTTGGTTTTTTAACCGGAGATCTCGATCTATTATCTGGACTTTTTTTGTTCTTATTCTTATTGGTTTTTATGGCAACGACTTTAGAAATTGATTGGGAAACTTCGGTTTGCGTAGACATGTCACATGTCTGTGCTGACATGTCTACCTTGACGACAGGAACGGCAGAAATGGTTGTAAAAGAACGCGTAAATGAAGGGACAGATTCTCTATACTTGCGCTTGGCCTCTGCAAACGAAATTTTTTCAGTTGTTCTTATTTCCTGGATCTTGAACTCCACTTTGTATTGTGGACATTCCCTAGATCTTGCAGAGTGGGTTCCGTCGCAATTAACGCAGTGAGATACCCTTTTGCACGGAATATCCTCGTGCAAAGGTTGACCGTGTTATATATGTATAGTCTAAGGTGTATTGAGTGTAGGCACAGACCCTGTGAAGTCTAGTCTACAGTAGATAGTCAAGTGTCAGACATGTAATGGCGACTGAACCTGTGAGTCATAGAATGATAATTGTAACATCTTAAATATTAATAAAGATTATTATTTGATATAAAAGTTTACTAAATGAGTGACAACATATAACATGGCGCTGCGAAGTAAATAAGTGAAGAATTTAGAAAAGAAGAAACAGTAAATTGAAGTATTTAAAAATAAAACGTGACTGAAAAATGCCGAATGCAAACATGGAGACAGATGCGGCTGTAGGGTGTGGCATTTTGGGATTAAAAACCCCTGAAAATTTACGTGATCTAACTACAGAAGGATTTAAGAAATGGAAACAAAGATTTGAAATTTATAGAATAGCATCGGGAGCAACTCAGAGAACTGGAGAAGTGCAAGTAGCATTATTATTGCATTGCATAGGAGAATTATGTATAGACATTTTCAACACGTTTGGTTTAACAGAACGAGAAAAGAAGGACTATGAAACGGTGATGAGAAAATTTTAAGAATATTTTGTACCCATGAAGAATGAAAGTGTTGCGTCACATTTATTTTTTACAAGAAACCAGATACCAGGTGAAACATTTGATTCATATTTAACAGAGTTGAGAAAGTTGAGCAAAGATTGCGAATTTGGCGAATTAAATGAAAGATTAATAAGAGACAGAATTGTAGCCGGAATTGCAGATACAAGATTAAAAGATAGATTATTACGGGAAATGGATTTAACGTTACAGAAAACAATAAAAATATGTAAAGCGGCGGAGTTAGCTAATGAACAAATCAAAACGTTTGAAAATCAGCCTAGTGTTTCAGCAATAAAGAAAGATGATAAACCCAAGAATAGAACAGAAGTTAATGCAAGAACAAGTCAAGGTCAAGGACAAAGTGCGAGTCAAGGACGTTGGAACAATGCAAATGGTTCAAGATTTAATTATGGATTCAATAGAAGTCCAAGTTCGACGAGCTATGGTTCAACACAGATGCAGAGAATGGATTCAAATTGGAAATGTCAACGATGTGGTTTCAATCATCCAAGAGGAAAGTGCCCGGCATATGACAAAAAGTGTATGAAGTGTAATAGAATCGGTCATTTCGCAAAGATGTGTAAAGCAGGCTTTATAAAAAGTGTAACAGTGCAGCAAGAAAATGAAGATTGTGAAGATCAAGAAGACGTGAATTTAGGACTTATTGATATTAATTTAATTAGTAGTAATAAAGTATGGTTTGAACCTGTATGTTTAATAGATCATAATGATTACAAACTTGACTTCAAAATTGACACAGGAGCACAATGTAATGTACTACCGGAAAATATTTGCACAAGATTGAATTTAAGTATAAAGAAATCTGATTTAAAATTAACAAATTACAATGGTCAAAACATTGACACGTTGGGTAAAGTTACAATAAAATGCAAAATTAATAAAAATGTCAAATTAATAGATTTTCAAATAACAAAAGGTAATTTTGCACCAGTTTTAGGTTTACCTACTTTGATTGATTGTGATTTAATTCGTAGAAACGTAAATAGCACTTGAAATTACAAATAATAAAGAATTGTTTGAAAATAATACAATTTTGAAGTCATACAGTAAATTATTCAAAGGTGTAGGAAAAATTAAAGATTATGAATATGAAATCAAATTAAAACCAAATACTATAGGTAAGATAGAACCATGTGGACGAGTTCCGTTCAAATTAATGCACAAATTAAAACTAGAATTACAGAGAATGGAAGAGATAGGAGTAATTTCAAAAATAGCAAAACCGACTCAATTTGTAAATTCATTAGTAATGACAACTAAACCGGATGGTTCACTTAGAATCTGTCTGGACCCTCAATATCTTAATATGCAAATACAAAGAGAACAGTTTATGATACCCACTTTAGATGAAATTACGTATAAATTAAATGGGAGTAGAGTATTTACAACATTAGACGCACATAAGGGTTTTTGGCAAATACCTTTAAGTAACGAGTCGAAAGAACTCACAACTTTCAATACGCCTTACGGAAGGTATATGTTTAATAGGCTACCGTATGGTTTGAATTGTAGTGCAGAGATTTTTCATCGGGTATTCACAAATATTTTTAGAGATATAGCAGGAGTAGAAATTTATATAGATGATATCTTAATACATGCAGAAAATGAAAAAGAACATGATATAATTTTAGAAAAAGTATTGAAAAGAGCATTAAAGTATGATGTTAGATTTAATTTTAAAAAATGTCAGTTTAAAGTATCAGAGGTTAAATACCTAGGCCATATTATAACGGCAGATGGGATAAAAATAGATGAGGATAGAGTGAAAGCAATAGTAAAAATGAAAGAACCTATTAATAAGGTAGAGTTGTTAAGATTTTTAGGTATGATAAATTATGTCTCAAAATTTATTCCAAATGTTTCAGAAATAACAACACCACTAAGACAGTTAACAAAGAAAGAAGTTCCTTTTGTATGGGGAGATGAACAAAAGCTTTCATATAAACAATTAAAAGATTTATTGTGTAATTCTCCAATTTTGACATATTTTGACATAAATAAGCAAACTGTACTAAGTGTTGATGCGTCAAAGAATGGGTTAGGAGCTGTTATATTACAGCAGGGCAAACCAATTGCTTATGCTTCTAGAGCATTAACAATTACAGAGCAAGCATACAGTCAAATTGAAAAAGAAAGCTCAGCGATTTTATTCGGGTGCTCTAAATTTTATCAATATTTATATGGACAAAAATTTATAGTGGAAACTGACCACAAACCACTAGTTTCAATATTTTTAAAACCATTAAATAAATGTCCAGCTAGATTGCAAAGAATAAAAATAGCGTTACAAACCTATAATTTTGACTTAATATTTAAACCAGGCAAACAATTAGTCGTAGCCGATCACTTAAGCCGTTCGTATATTAACGATGAGTCTCGAACATACGAAACAGATATTCAAGCACATGTAGCTATGCTAATAGAAAGTTTTAAAGTAACTGATAGGAAACTAAACTTAATAAAGGAAGAAACAAGTAAAGATTTAGAATTACAGTGTATTTTACAGTATATTCGAAATGGTTGGCCCGATAATAAGAACAAAGTAGATACTATAGCTAAAATTTATTTTACTTACAAGGAAGATCTCAACGAATGCGATGGTTTAATTTTAAAAGGAACACAATTGGTAATTCCTAAAAACTTAAGAAATGACATATTAAATAAGATACATTATGCACACTTAGGAATAGAAAAATGCAAAATGTTGGCTCGAAAATCAGTGTATTGGCCTTCAATGAATATACAGATTGAAGATTTAATATCTAATTGTGATACATGTAAACAATTTCAAATTAACAATAGAAAAGAACCGATTATAAATAAAGAAATACCAGATGAACCATGGCAAATTGTGGCAACTGATATATTTTTTCTGTTTGGAAATCCATACATAATAGTTGTCGATTCATTTAGTAAATACGTAGAAGTAACCGAATTGAGAAATCTCTTGGCTAAATGTACAATAGAGAGTTTAAAAGAAAATTTCGCTCGTTACGGAGTACCGTATGAAGTTTATTCAGATTCGGGGTCACAATTTACTAGTATGGAGTTCAAACAATTTGCCAATGAATGGAATTTTTGCCAAAAAATTGTAAGTCCTAAGCATCATCAAAGTAATGGACTGGCAGAAAGGTACATTCAAACAGTGAAAAGAATACTAAAGAAAATGGTTCATGAAAATAAAGATGTATATCTAGGTCTATTACAGTATAGAAACACACCTATTGATAATGATGGAAATACACCAGCAGAATTGTTGTTTAACAGGAAGGTAAAACATATTTTGCCTAGTGTTACACAACAAAAAAAATTATAATGATTTTAAAAGAAAATTAGTAGAAAGACAAAGAATACAGAATTATTATTATAATAGGGGTAGCAGACCTTTGTCAAATTTGGACAATAGGGATATTGTAAAAATAAAAGATGAAAATAAAACAGGTCCTAATAGAAGTGGGATGATAATAGGAAAAGGGGAAAATCCAAGGTCTTACATAGTGCAGACTGATCAAGGTCAAACAATTGTTAGGAACAAGAAAAGTCTGATCCAAGGCGGTAAATTTAATTTAAACAATAATTATGAAGAGGATATCAAAGTTGAGGATAAAATAAAAATGAATCCGAGTTTTCCTGCAACTAATAACTTGAACGGTCAATGCACTTCAAATAAAAATAATGAATATGTAACAAGGTCTGGTAGGGTAGTAAGGAGACCTGATTATTTTGGTTTTTCGAATTAAGGAGATCAAAATTGTTTAAATTTTCTTATAAATGCAAAATGTATTTGTTAAAATGAAGGATTAATTTATGTTTGATATTTCTCTATATAATGTGAAATAGAGTTAAAATTTATTTGTCAAATTTACGAATTCAGATTAAGTTTAAAATTCTCAAAAGGGGAAGGATGTTATATATGTATAGTCTAAGGTGTATTGAGTGTAGACACAGACCCTGTGAAGTCTAGTCTACAGTAGATAGTCAAGTGTCAGACATGTAATGGCGACTGAACCTGTGAGTCATAGAATGATAATTGTAACATCTTAAATATTAATAAAGATTATTATTTGATATAAAAGTTTACTAAATGAGTGACAACATATAACAGACCGCAATTGTCACAGAGACTGGCAAAGCTACAGTTGTTCTGTGAATGTCCAAACTTTTGACATTTATAGCAACGCAAAGGAGATGGTATACAGGGTGAGTTCGACCACCCGTATCAGTCGTTTTTTTCGAAAACGGTTAGTCGTAGAGAGTTGTGTCAAAAATTTGTATCATAAAAACCCTAATAAAGAATCAAATGGTGATAATTTTTTTTTCCGGGAAGGTCGGCTTCCCTATTAGTTTGCTCTAGAATGTCCAGAACTCCGGAATCATAAATGTAACGATAGGTCGAAAGTGGTATTGTTGAAAAGATCTTTAAAAAATAAGCAAGTTTTGTAGGAACATTTTTTTTATTACTGCCACCCCTGTGAAGTAATATTTGTTTGAAATTACTAAATTAAAATGTCATAATAACGAACTTTTTAAAAGTCCGCATTTAAAATCTAGTTACCTATCTATCGATCATTAAACACTGAAGAAGTACACTCACAGTATAACCAGAAGAGCTCAGTAGTATGTATTAAAGAGTAAATGGAAGACAGTTTGAACACTTGTGACAATGTCTAAGGTTGCTAGATTTTTAATGCCGACTTCGATCGTTATTATGAAATTTTGATTTAATAATTTCAAATGATTGTTACTTAACAGGGGTGGCAATAATTAAATAATTTTTCCTACAAAACTTGCCTATTTTTTAAAGAGCTTTTCAACAGCACCACTTTCAACCTATCGTGCTTTCTAAAATTCCGGAGTTTTGAACATATAATAATTTATATTTATACTTATAGAAATTTACAGGGGTGACAGTAATAAAAAAAAATTTCCTACAAAACTTGCTTATTTTTTGAAGATCTTTTTAACAATACCACTTTCGACCTATCGTTACATTTATAATTCCGGAGTTCTGGACATTCTGGAGCAAACTAATAGGGAAGCCGACCTTCCCGAAACTCACCCTGTATATTGACGAACTGTCAGAGAATAGAATGCTGCTTTAATTAATGGCGGAGGCTGCGGTGTACAGAACGTAAGAATATGAGACGGTGTAGGTACTAATTGACCGTCTCTACGTGCGTGGATTCTGTATACGTCTGTAACACCTTGGTCTTTAAGTTCCTCTTTTATTGTTTCGACGGTACAGTTGAGCAGGTCAAAACAATAAATAATGCCTTTTGAAAAGTTCAGCTGCTTATGCAGTTCTACCTTTACAGGAACGTCTGTGGACATATCTACACCTTTTATCTTTTTGCATGCCAATACCTTTTCAGCTTGATGCTGGGAAGATGTTTCAACTAATAAACATCCATCACGCAACTTTTTAATACTTGGAAAAGTTCCAAACAAGCCATCAAGATGTTTATTAATGTAAAAAGTACTGTCACCGTTGAAATTTCCATTAACTTTAGTCATAATTAAATATCTGTTACACGGAGTAACAATTGCCGGGTCATTACCAAATAACAAATTAAAACCTTCATCTTTACGCCCTCTCTTAGAGGGAGGGCTGGTTAAAGGGGGAAAGTTGCTCATAATAATTTTATTATATTCATCAACCGTGCTCCCCACCCGCCACGGAGCCCAACAAGGGGACGATGACCGCAAACCGGTACAGAGCGCCAGGGCTACACGGTGATAATGTCAGCTGAAGAGACGGCGCCACTCCATCCAAAGACACTGGCTCACCCCGCCGGAATACTAAATAAACACGACGTTAGCCGATTGACTAGACTGGGTTAGGTCTAGCCGCCCGTTTGCAGTGAAGCGGAGGCCAAAGCAGTGTGTTGGTGCACCCAGGCGAACCTCAACTGCCAGGATCCTCTTTTCCGCCTTACGGGTCACCGCGCACGGCAAACACGCAGGTCCCTAAATGAATCACCCAGCCGGGTACACAACCGACTGGTGCGTGCTCGAGTTTCCCTGGGTTCGCCAATTCCCAAAGAACATTGTAATGCAATTGCGATAAACAACGACATTCCAATGTTCCCCCTGGGGGCAAGTCCCTAATTAACAGTGCATTAACTTATGAAAATAAAAGACTATTACAAATTGATTTCAACGCATTAAAGAAAGAGGTTAAAAAGGGTGCAAGAAGGGACAAGCGCGTTTTCGTCGAGGAGCAAGCAAATAAGGCAGAAGCTGCTTCTGTAAGAAATGATAGCAAAGAATTATATAGGATTACCAAATTATTATCTCACAAAACATTTATAAGTGACAAACCAATCAAAAATGAAGTAGGGAGAATCTTGGTTACAGAAGAGGAACAAATGCAAGAATGGTAAAACCATTTTAATAATATCTTAAACAATATAAATATTCCAATTCTTCATGGTTTCCGGGCTTGTAAGCCGTGGTCCGGTGGTATTTCTACCTGACGTTTCGTCTACAACTGCGGTAGACATTCTCAAAGGCGATGTGGCAGCGGTCGAAGTGTCCTCCTTGGCGGCTAACAGGTTAGTGTGTCGGTTAGTGTGTCGACCGAACAGAGAACACACTGGCACTAGGTATAAAAGAAGGGAGAACACCAGTCACCGACACACTAACCTGTGAGCCGCCAAGGAGGACACTTCGACCGCTGCCACATCGCCTTTGAGAATGTCTACCGCAGTTGTAGACGAAACGTCAGGTAGAAATACCACCGGACCACGGCTTACAAGCCCGGAAACCATGAAGAATTGGAACAATGCCGGCCGTGAAAGCTTGCACACTTGAATATAAATATTACTAAACAATTCTCTACAGAAGACATTCCAAGGACGTTAGAATCTGCACAGATAAATATCGAAATTTCTACCGAAACAGAAATAGGCAATGCCATAAAAGCAATGAAAAATGGCAAAGCTCCTGGCGCAGACGGCATACAAGCCGAGATCTTAAAATCTGATATAACAACTACCTCTAAATTACTCTACCCAATTATAAAAGAGATCTGGGAAACTGAAAGATTACCGTCAGAATGGAAAGTAGGGCTAATAGTTAAAATCCCAAAAAAAGGGGATAGAAGTCAGTGTAATAATTGGCGTGGAATTACATTAATTGCGGTAGCCAGTAAATGTTCTCCCTTATAATATTATAACGAATACAGTGTTATCTGCAAGAACATACACGTAACGAGCAAGCAGGTTTTCAAAGGGGAAGATCGTGTGTTGACCAAATAAACACGTTACGGATTATAATTGAGCAAACAATTGAATGGAAATCGTCATTATACATAACTTTCGTGGATTTTGAAAAGGCATTTGATAGCATTGACAGAAATTTCATTTGGGCAACTTTGCGTAAGAATAGAATTCCGAACAAGATTATCAGCCTAATACAGAAGATCTATGAGAACTCAAGCTGTAAGGTTATACATAAAGGCAAACTATCAAATGGGTTTGTAGTCAATCAAGGAGTCAAGCAAGGTTGCATTCTGTCTCCGACTCTTTTCGTGTTAGCTATTGATGAAATAATGAAGGAAGTAAACAGTATCCCTAGAGGTATCAGATGGGGTCTGCAAAAAAGACTGGAAGATCTCGATTACGCTGATGATATATGCTTGTTATCGCACACGCACACAGATATGCAAGATAAACTAAACAAGTTGCAGCTTGAAGCCAAAAAAGTCAGAATAAGAATAAATCGAAAGAAAACAGTAATAATGAAAATAGGAACGGGAAATAAAAATAATCTCATCCTAGAAGGTGAAATGATCAACGAAGTAGAAAGTTTTTCGTACTTGGGCAGTATAGTGTCCAATAAAGGTGGGACCGACGAAGACGTAGAGGCCCGTGTAAATAAAGCACGGCAGGCTTTTGGAATGTTAAAAAATATATGGAATAGCCCAAAACTGTCTGTGAAAAATAAACTCCGTCTTTTTGATACAAATGTCAAGTCGGTATTATTATACGCATGCGAAACATGGAAATCCTCTGAAAAGAACACGAAAGCTTGTCAAATCTTTGTAAATAATTGTCTGAGACGGATACTCTGGTTGAAATGGTACCATCGAGTTTCAAATGCTGAGTTACTAGCTAGATCAGCACAAATACCAGTAGGGAGAACAATAAAATCAAGAAAATGGAAATGGATAGGACATTCCCTTAGAAAAGAAGAAACTGATATTACTCGTAGCGCACTAGAGTGGAACCCGCAAGGAAGCAGACAACAAGGACGTCCAAAAAATACTTGGAGACGCACTATGGAGGCCGAAATGAGAGAATATGGCGTCACCTGGCAAGAAGTTAAGAGACTCGCTCTCGATAGACCTCGTTTCAGAGCATTTGTAGAAGCCCTATGTTCCTAAAGGAACCAAAAGAATTTAATATATATATTATAACTTTATATTCGGTCTTGAGTTTTAAAACTCTTTTGGTGAACAGTTATTTTTATTCTGAATTTAATCAGCGCGCGATTAGCTCATGCGGCGCTGGGACGTGAGACCACGGTTCACCATTTGAATTGATATTATAAAAAAAAATGCCCAAGTTTGGGCTTAAAAATCCGACCACCTACCACTCGACACGTAAACAAACACTAAAAGCTACGTAAATTGAAAAATCATCGTACTCTAAAAAGCACGAGCCGTTAATCTAGATAAACACACAATTCAACGGTAACTAAAAGACAATACAGGGAAATACACTAATAGACCAAGAGGCGGGCGTTAATATATGAAGCTCATTTGTGACAGGATGAAATTTTCAGGGAAGGTAGTATTAATTATGACAAAGAAAAAGCGCTAGGGTTGCCTAGTCAAATCCTGGTGCGACGGCCGGGATAAGCCACTTCCGGTGCAAAATGTCAATTTTTATATGTATATGTATACATGTATAAATTCAAACAGCTCAAAATTACAAAGTGGCCCTTTGTCCAGCATGGTAACCATAGTTTTTAAGAAAATGACATTTCGAAAATTATAAATTGTTAATAACTGCTCAAAATTGGATAAAATATAATAGTTAAATCCTGTATCACGGAAAAGAAAAGTTATACATTTTGTAAAGTAGTATCAGTATATGCAAAAATTTAAATTTTTGATGTGAAACATCTTTAGGTATGGGTGTAAAGTGGTTTAAATGGAACGCAGCCAAATGTCATTTGTTATTGCATTTTGAAACTACGTGGTCAATAATTATAGTTTTTTTACTAACATTATCAGCGGTAATGTGTCATGCATCGTTTTTTTTTTTTTTTTTTTTTAAAAAAAACAGATTGTTATAATTTTTATTTCATGATTTTCTTGACTTTTTTTCAAAGCAACTACCTTAAACTACGTTTTGTTTAAAAATGTTTACATAATATTATTGTAAAAAAAAAATATTTTAATAGCACGATAATATAAGTATGCTTAGAATAAGTAATTTAATAATAATTCATAAAATGTTATTGCCTTTGTTCGGAACATTTTTGAATAGTTTAATGTATAGTAAACTATATTGAAACTCATGTCGATCACTCACGTATGTAATATAATAAAATTAAAAAACCGGTTGATTTGTGAATCAGAATTGTCAATCATTGGCAATGTTTGCCTTCTTCAGGCCTAAAATTACATAATTCTAATAATGTAATTTTAGGCTTGAAGAAGGCAACAAAATAGTTGCTGAAAAGTTGCCATAATAAAGATTGACAATTCTGACTCACAAATCAATCGGTTTTTTCTTTTATTATAGTAAATTATTATTATTTTCCATTTTTTCATTATAGTTATTTTGGTTTTATATTCGCTTAGTTAACTTTATACCTGCGTCTGGTTGAATTTCAAGAAAAAATATTAATCGAGGTTCAGTAAAGTCAAATGCTTCAATTAGTTTTTAGTGTCAAACCAAATTTAAAATTACAAACAAAAATCAACCTTTTTTCTCTTTTCGAAACAAACTCCAAACCACCTTTTTTAAAACTTTTATTACAGGTTACTACGACCTTCAAGTAAGTAATTTATACTAATTTATATAAGAGGTGCACGTTGAATTACGTTGAAAAATAAAAATAAGAAATTGCTACCCTAAAATACATAAATTCTTGGGAAAATTGTCAATACCAGATTCAGGCAATTCCTGCGTAATTATATGGATATGAGTTAGAAACCAAATGCGTTGAAAACATAAAGTTATAAATAACTAGACATACGTATGAATGTTTGCCAAACACAAGGCCGATAACTCATTTCAGAACGGTTACAATATATAAGTATACATATATACATAATGTTATTTGACAGCTTTAAAAATGTCAAAAAAACAAATATAATTTATAAGTTTTCAATGTGTTACCCAAAATTTCCTTAGGCAACCCTATGTATTTCAATACAGCTCTTCGAGATCTACAATATGGCGTCAATTGTATGCTGTCATATAATGACGAAAGATAATTATGAGCTAATGAAATATGTGTATTTTGCACCGGAAGTGAGCTCCTCCCGGCCTTCGCACCAGGATTTGACGAGGCAACCCTAGCACTTATTCTTTGTCATACTAGATTCTACCTTCCCTGAAAATTTCATCCTGTCACAAATGAGCTATATAAATTTACGCCTAGCTCTCGACCTATAAACCTTTGAATAATAAAATCACTTGGAGACAACTGGCAGTGTCCAGAACTAAACCGACTACAAAGTGGAAAAGGGCGCCAGGACAACTGGACACATACGTACTCACAGGTCGTCCGAAGAGAACGTATATAAATGAGAGTGGCAAATGGGATGTGGAAGCCGGCAACGCATCGTTACTGTATATCTTTCTTTATCTGACACATTCTAACTCATGCTCTTACTCTGTTGCACACTGACGGGCCAATCAAAGTACAGAAATGAGCTCGACTGTCAACGAAAACCGCTATGCGCATGGCTTGCGCATGGCAGAGAGAAAACATCATTTTGAACTTATTTACGAATGTGCATCATTAAGCATTTTATTGAAAAATCAGTATTGAGAATCAGTGCATAGAAAATTAGGTTTGTTGTGTTCATTAGGTCAAAACTATATTTATTTTCATAAAACCTGGTGTTTAATTAAGCGGCTGGAAGCTAATATTTGGTAAGTAACTACATCTATTATAAATTTATCTTAACCTCAAACTTCAAACAATAATATTGTAGGTTAAAGAGGCTCAAGTTATAAACGTCTAGGTATATAAGAAAATATTGCTAATTACAAACAGCGCGCTAAATTTAACAGATTATTGTTTAAAATTCAACTTGATTTTGTTTTAGACTGACTTTTTTTATTATTATTCTTGTAGATTATAGACGCGTCGACAACTCAGATAATTGTGTATTAGAATCAACCAGCCGGCATACATAAACTGACTGGTACGAGCTCGGGTCCCTGGGAGCACTAATACCCACAATCGATGATAATATTTATTACCTGGTAAGTAAGTAAAGTATAACAAATTTTGCTTAAGGCTAATAAGTTATGTAGAAGAATTCATTACTACGATTAATTAATTATTTTAGATTACTATTTTCTCTCTGAATAACCGTGCAACCCGCCCAATTAGGGTTAGAACTATTATAGTATCGATACCGAGTAGGTATCGATACTCCGGGCTTCGATACCCGATACCATCTACTCAATACTTTGAAAGTACATACTCATTTACTGTTCGGTATACAAAATAATGATTACTCGAAGCAAAAGAACCGATCTACGATTATACTAAAAAATAATCTTATTTGACATTGCTAATTAAGACAATACGAATAATCACTAAACTAACCTCCAATAACAAACTATTTGTAAAATTTAGCCGATTGTTTTGTAAAATTAAACTTTATTCTATTTTAGATCCTCGACTGTGGAAGATTCTAAAAAATTTTATGCAGCCAATACGGTGTAGTATACGTACCAGTGTATTAGTATATTATAATATAGTAGTCGAAGCATAGATATAATATCAAAACTTGGAAACCTTTGTTAAGATAATAATAAATACCATTTATTTATTTTCATCAATCTATAGTTTTTTTTTGTTAGTAATTTATGTTTGTTTTTTATATGTTTATATGATAATATCTGGGTGCCGAGCTTTGCTCGGATGAGTTCAATAAAAATAGTACTTGTATGCTGTGAGATATTATTTTCTCAGAATATTATTCCGAAACGAATTTATTTCTGAAACATAATTTAAAATAATTGTTTCTGTTAAATATTTTAAATACCTATGTGTATTTTTAAGCGTAAAAACTAAGCATCAACTTGAATCAAGCATTTTTTCCTGTAAATATTACTTAGGTCGCCATTTTCAAATCTACCGCCGTTATTGTTTTGTTGACTGAAGAACTCGCAAAAACCGATTTTCATAGATTGAATATCTTGTAAAAATGTTCGAATCAGATGAAATTTTGCTTGGCCGTTGCCGTTTCAATAATCCATTTTTAAACATTGATTCCAAATATCAACTTTATTGAAGTACTTTTTCTCTGTGATGTCATCTTAGCAACTTCCAGTAAATTTCAAATATTTTTTTGCATAGGAGGTACCTACTGAAAAACTCACAAAAATCGATTTTCGAAGAAATAAAATTCATATTATATCTTTTAATAACAAACGTCAGACTATAAACCTGCGCAAAACTTTTTTGCATGCATCTTCACCATAGTTTTTAAAAATCGATGTGTTTTGATATACTGCATGCCTGCGGCGCTAGAAGTGCGGCCCTTCGGGCCGCCGTGCAAATTTTTAGGCAAAACTTTTTTGTATGTATCTTAACAATAGTTTTCAAAAATCGATGTGTTTTTACACAGACTCGCGGGGCCAAAAGTGCGGCCCTTCGGGCCGCCGGTTTGTCATTATTTACATATTGTACAAGACACTTCTTATATTAGTGTTCATTTACAGTTTTAACTCTTGTGATATATTATATAAAATCTATGTAGAAATAGGCTTCGAATCGATTTGACAATTGACCGAGTTATAAGTAAAAAACCCCTTTTTTTAATTGCTCCTCTCTGGGACCAAAATTCCTACCTAGATCGATTTCTCGCCCCAAAAAATCCTCATTCTGTAAATTTCATCAAAATCGTTAGTCGTTTTTGAGAAAAAAAAGTCTAGGTAAGATTATACGTCATACTATATTTAACGTGCATATACATATTTTATATAACTAATATAAAAATAACATACCTATTTATTTAAATATTAGCTAAAACTACTTACATAATTATGTTTAGATTTTATTGTTGTTATTTTTTTACTTTTCAGATAATTACTGATTATTTTAATAAGTTAAAGATTGACTGTCAAAGTAATTTTGACATAAATAATGAAAATAGTTTGTTTTTTCCAAAGCCTACTCACAATACGACACTGTTATATGACGTTAAAAAAACTGTTTTTTAAAATGATAAAATCGATAAGAAAACGAATTTTTCCAGGGATGAGACCTAGCTAGATCGATTTTTTGCCCCCCGAAACCCCTTTTCGGTAAATTTGATCAAAATCGTTAGAGCCGTTTTCGAGAAAATATTTATATAGGTACATAGAAACATATATACAAGATTTACTCGTTTAATAATATAGGGGGATTGTTTATTTTTTTATCAATTTATAAAGTTTGTTTCCTTTTTTTTGTAGTAATTTATGTTCGTTTTTTAGGCGCGATCTTAGCGAAGCTAGAAGCGCCTATATACACTCGCTTTGTCTGTACGTCTGTGAATCTGTGAATCTGTAACGGATTTTTTGTATCAGTCGTACAGCCCAAACGGGTTAACCGATTTTAAAAAACTTTTTTTTGTTCGATTCCTCTCGGGGTCTATTTGATCCTAACGTCGCCCGATTTTTGAATTTTGGCCCCAGAGGGGAGCAAATTAGAAAAAACGGTGTTTTTTGCTTACAGTTTGCTCAATTTAAGTCAGATCGATTCGAAACCTGTCTTAAACGAAAGAGGAGAAAATTCTAGATAGATTTTATGTATAATATTGTGTCAACACAGTTTTTTTAAGCACATTTATATTCAAAAACAAATATATCAATGCGACTTTATCTTATAAATCGCGAACTTGTTTTGGTTGTCCTTGTCTGTTGTACAGTGTGGTATGGAAATTGAAAGATAGCGTATGCTCTGTCTTATATTGCATTATTAGTGTATTTGCCATATGGCACATACACTATTGGCGTCGGTCGGATGGTGGGACCTAGGGGTCGGACCAAAATTTCTCGACGTTTCATAGCCTCCTGAACACTTTGGCACCATTTTTGGAAATGTCTATTTATATATGTATATATTTATAAATATAAATATATATATATATATATATATATATATATATATATATATATATATATAATGGATTATTATTTTTTTCTGTATTTTTTTAAAGTAAATAATTGAACAGAATAGTTTCTCTGCAAACAAAGTATTTTTTATTTTAATTACATAATCTTTAAATTACAAATTATTAATAAAATTAGACATATTTACAAACCTGCAAACAAAGAAACAACATTCAATGTTTATTATTCACTTCTTTGTTTCCTTTCTAAAAACTAATTAAAATCAATTTAAAAAACTTAAAACACTTTAGTTTTATCTAACATTCATTAGCATGGCGCATTCTTATTTCTCCTTGACCGTTTACGTAATCTTGTGACTACTTTACTGACCCGTTATATTTGTGCGGGAAATTTAAAATAGGATTAAGGGAGTCTTTCCTTACATATATATATATATGTGGTGTGTGTGTGTGTGTGTGTGTGTGTGTGTGTGTGTGTGTGCGGGCAATAACTTTTGAAAGAGTTAATTGATTTTGACGAAATTTGGTAGGCACGTTGAAATCTATCACCGCACGAAGCCTATTTAAAATGAGCCTAATCGGACCATTTTAAGGGTGGTTTTTAGGGGTTGAAAAATGTTTTTGGGCCCAAAAATGCCGAAAAAATTCTCAGAATCGTTTCAAAATTGAAATTTAACCCTTTAGTAACGATTAAAATGTGCTGCTAAAATTTTAATAAAATCGGCCCGACAGGACCAGACTTACAAATTTTATGAAAACACTAGTTTGCGGATAATGCTTTACTTACTGAAGGGTGTATTTAATTTGGTACCGAGGTTGCATTGATAAAAATATTGAAATTAAGAAAAAAAATATTCTTTTAAGGGATGTATTAAGGGGTTAAATTTATTATTTTGTTTGAAAACAAACTTAAGTTTACATAATAAAGCCACAATGCCAGTATTAGCAAATACACTATATTGTCGGCAGGGTTTTGGCACTGCGACCCGAGTTTTTTTAATATAGTTATTCAATTTTTTGACTGCTGATGTTTGAATTTAAGTTTAAAAACCATGGCCTACTGAGTTAAAATGACTTGTAACTAATTATTGACGTCGATCGGATGGCGAGACCTAGGGATCGGACCAAAATTTCTCGACGTTCATACCCCGGCTTTCGTCCGGGTGTAAATCGTACTTTTGAATTTTCACCCACTTCCCGTGATCCGATTGAGTTGAAATTTTGCACACATGTGTAGCTCCGGTGACAATACAATATTATGGTAACTAGCTGACCGGCCCGGCTTTCGTCCGTGTGTAAATCGTACTTTTGAATTTTCACCCACTTCCTATGATCCGATTGAGTTGAAATTTTGCACACATGTGTAGCTCCGGTGACAATACAATATTATGGTAACTAGCTGACCGGCCCGGCTTTCGCCCGGGTGTAAATCGTACTTTTAAATTTTCACCCACTTCCCGTGATGCGATTGAGTTGAAATTTTGCACACATGTGTAGCTCCGGTGACAATACAATATTATGGTAACTAGCTGACCGGCCCGGATTTCGTCCGGGTGCAAATCGTACTTTTGAATTTTCACAGGCAAAAAGTCTTTCTCCGGTAACGTTTCGGATAAATGTAATAAAATCAGACTAAGGAAATAAAACACACTAAACAATTGAAAAGTCACGTCACGAAGTAGTGTAACGTCACTTTTGTAAAAATTATCCGATCCTTTTGAAAATTAATATTTGAGAGTTTTATAGGACACAAAAAAATAAAATGGCGTCAGATTTCAAAATGGCGGCCATATGTACTTTTTTGTAAACATTATCCGATTCTTTTGAAAATTAATATTTGAGAGTTTTATAGGACACAAAAAAATTAAATGGTGTCAGATTTCAAAATGGCGGCCATATGTACTTTTTTGTAAGAATTATCAGATCCTTTTGAAAATTGATATTTGAGAGTTTCATAGAACACAAAAAAATAAAATGACGTCAGATTTCAAAATGGCGGCCATTATATATACTTTTTTGTAAAAATTATCCGATCCTTTTGAAAATTGATATTTGCGAGTTTTATAGCACACAAAAAAATAAAATGACGTCAGATTTCAAAATGGTGGAAATATGTAGTACTCCTTTGTAAAAATTATCCGATCCTTTTGAAAATTGATATTTGAGAGTTTCATAAGACACAAAAAAATAAAATGACGTTAGATTTCAAAATGGCGGCCATATGCCCTTTTTTG
Source organism: Mongoloraphidia duomilia (assembly GCA_039654895.1). NCBI lineage: Eukaryota > Metazoa > Arthropoda > Insecta > Raphidioptera > Raphidiidae > Mongoloraphidia > Mongoloraphidia duomilia. The sequence continues at coordinate 19,210,446 of CM077520.1, forward strand.
TAAAAATTATACGATCCTTTTGAAAATTGATATTTGAGAGTTTCATAGGTCACAAAAAAATAAAATGACGTCAGATTTCAAAATGGCGGCCATATACATATACTTTTTTGTAAAAATTATCCAATCCTTTTGAAAATCGGTATTTGAAAGTTTCATAGGACACAAAAAAATAAAATGATGTCAGATTTCAAAATGGCGACCGTATGTACTTTTTTGTAAAAATTATCCGTTCCTTTTGAAAATTGATATTTGAAAGTTTCATAGGACACAAAAAAATAAAATGACATCATATTTCAAAATGGCGGAAATATATAGTACTCCTTTGTAAAAATTATCCGATCCTTTTGAAAATTGATATTTGAGAGTTTCATAAGAGACAAAAAAATAAAATGATGTAAGATTTAAAAATGGCGGCCGTATGCACTTTTCTGTAAAAATTATCCGATCCTTTTGAAAATTGATATTTGAGAATTTTATAGAACACAAAAAATAAAATGACGTCAGATTTCAAAATGGCGGCCATATGTACTTTTTTGCAAAAATGATCCGATCTTTTTGAAAATCGGTATTTGGAGTTTCATAGGACACAAAAAAATAAAATGACGTAATATTTCAAAATGGCGGAAATATGTAGTACTCCTTTGTAAAAATTATCCGATCCTTTTGAAAATTGATATTTGAGAGTTTCATAAGACACAAAAAATAAAATGACGTCAGATTTTAAAATGGCGGCCGTATGTACATTTTTGTAAAAATTATCCGATCCTTTTGAAAATTTATATTTGAGAGTTTCGTAGGTCACAAAAAATAAAATGACGGCAGATTTCAAAATGGCGACCATATATACTTTTTTGCTAAAATTATCCGATCCTTTTGAAAATTGATATTTGAGAGTTTTACAGGACACATAAAAATAAAATTACTTCAGATTTCAAAATGGCGCCCGTATGCACTTTTTTGAAAAATTATCCGATCTTTTTGAAAATTAATATTTGCGAGTTTTATAGGACGCAAAAAAATAAAATGATGTCATATTTAAAAATGGCGGTCATTATGTTGTGTCTTTTTGAGTCAACATAATACTCTATACATTGTCGACACAACATTGTTTTGTTTTGGCAGTTTCTATTAGCTACGCTTTTGAAACAAACAAGTAATTCAAAATTATAATTTCGTTGTGATCAGACCTATTTTAGACTCGTCTTGATTAAATCAAATTTTGTTGTGTTTTATTTATTTATTATTAATTTTGTATAAGGATCTACGATAATATTAAATCAAGTCAATAAGATCTTTATAATAGGTATATATTTCTTTGTAAAAATTATCCGATCCTTTTGAAAATTGATATTTGAGAATTTAATAAGACACAAAAAAATAAAATGGCGTCAGATTTCAAAATGGCGATCAAATAATAACTTTTTAATTGTATTATTTATATCTTTGATAAATTCGGTTTTATACACAATGCGTAAGAAGCATAGCTTCTGTCGGGTGTCTTACGACTCATCATGACTTTTTTATTTAGCCGGTTCCGAGTAACGCTTAATAGTCAACCGTTGCTATGGAAAATTGTTTAAAAAATTCACTGTACTTACCTACTATTTTTTCTATGTAATCCAATACATATTTATATTAGGTCTTATGGCTCATAGCCTACTACAAAATTATAAATCTTCTCAGTGTTATTTTCCCTACGTTCGATAAAACCGTTTACACACAGTACCTACATGAATATCGCGCCTTGTAATTCTTGAATTACTTGTATGCTCCAAAATTTTTATATATTGTGTTACAATAAATTTCTTTTTAAAATATACTTTCACACAAGTTATTTCAAACCTGTCGTTGACCTTATTTTACCCCTTTTTTTTATTTGGAGCCAATTTTTTTCTAAATATTTTTAAAATGTTTGATTAAGAAAAATTAACATGTTTTATTAATTGGTAAATGATAAAATCAATCGATTTAAAACCCCTTATATCCACACCATATTATTCACATAACAATTAGAGGTGAAAATAATAAATATCTCAGACAGCTATGCTGCCATGATTTTTGAGCTATATCTAAGAAAAAATCAAATGACCACTGTCGGGATTCGAACCCGAAACCCCCAGTTTCCGGCTAGGTGTGTTTTATTAACACAATAATTTTTCTTAACTTAACATTTTAAAAATATTTGGAAAAAATGACACATTTTAAATTTTAGAAAATACCGCTTTTATTACTTCTTAGATGTGATTGGTCCGCCTTCATTCTCGATTCTATTGGCCCGTCGGTGTGTAACAAAGCAAGAAGAACTATCTCTATCTCAATGCCATTCCAACTTACGGTATATGATACTCTCATTTATATACGTTCTCTCTGGTCCGAACCTGTGGAGATAAGCAATAAAATATCCAAAAGGCTCAAAAGCCGTTGACTACTGGGACTAGTAATAAAGGAAGATTTCTTCCGGATCAACACCCAGAAACAATATCCGGGGTGTAAGCCCAGCCAGAACCAGCAGCCCAAAATTATCCAAGAAAACATGCACAACAAAAAACATACAACGTAGATCGATCACGGAACGCTAAAACGAAAACACATGCGACAATACGAAAAATCAATACGTTCGCTCAAGGGAACGGAATTACCAAAAAAAAAGAGCTTAAAACACTAAAATCGGGACGACATTTCTAGATAGTCGACAATCGCAACAGGACGTAATGCGACCTCGCAATGAATTCACACTTAAACATAAAAGATATAAAGTTGGACAACGGGAGATCTCGTATCAACAGTTTCACAAATTGAAACTCAAAAAAGGCAATCTTTAATTATTTCTTGAAACAATCCTTCTTACACTAATTAGCTAGCGAAGTGCCTAACACGTCCACAGCAACGACCCAAAATCCGGGAAAGCAGCGGTTTATAATCGGGAATTTTGGTTAGATAGGGTAGGAATTAAATTCACTGCACAGTAAAAACTGTATGTTATACGACAATTGTCAATCCCTAACACACATCCAAGAAAAATTCACTACACTCCAGGAATTATTAGAAATTGGTAGTTCATTCCAAGTTCGCCAAAAATAACGTTAAAAATGCCTGGTCAGTTGTTATCCAAAATCATTCATTAAGCCGCTGTATCAATAGCTCTATCATTTAGCGGTCGTCTCTCCGTTCTGTCTTGACGTGCCAAAATTTACATCTCAAAACCAAAATGTCGTTCGTCAGACCGTTGTATTCATAAGGCCAGCCTATCTCGTTCTCTCTTACACACACAATCAAAATAGTGCGTCTCGTCTCGCACGCATTACGCCAGGCGCCAACGACAGGCTCCTGTCCGTCATACGCGGAACACGGCCTATTCAATGTCGTGACCGGCTGTACTACCTGTCTCATACTAGCCTAAAGGATCTTATGGGATCGTGTTCTCTCCGTCGCACCAATGCGTTGTCAAAAATTATCAAAAATTAATATTCACTATTTATCGTACGAAATATTTTTAATTTTGTACTAGCGGTACCCGCGTATAAAGTGGTACTTTTCACGTGAATAAAATTTAATTTTTTTTTTTTTTTTAACAAAAGTTATATTAGCTGTTACTTGCGTATTTACCCTATTATAACATATAAGACTTTTAAAATTTTAAAATTTTTAAAATTTTTTTAAAAATTTTTAAAAAAAATTTTAAAAACTTAAAAATTTTAAAAGTCTTAAAACATCTTAAAACGTTGAGAAAATCATGTAAAAAATTTTAAAAATTTTAATAATTTTTATAAATTTTTAAAACTTAGAAAAATTTAAAAAAAAAATTTTTAAAATTTTAAAAATTTTAAAAGTCTTAAAACATGCTAAAACGTCGAGAAAATCATGTAAAAATTTTAAAAATTTTTAATAATTTTTATGAATTTTTAAAAACTTAGAAAAATTTTTAAAATTTCTTTTAAAAATTTTTCTAAGTTTTTAAAAATTCATAAAAATTATTAAAAATTTTTAAAATTTTTACATGATTTTCTCGACGTTTTAGCATGTTTGAAGACTTTTAAAATTTTTAAAATTTTAAAATTTTTTTTTTTAAATTTTTAAAACATCCTAATAAAACGTAAAAAAAATCATGTTAAAAATTTTAAAAATTTTAATGTAACGAAATTCCAGATGCTACGCCACTGATTTCAGCAGAACATTCGAGAGCTCAATGATTGACTGTTTGTTGTAACAATGTGTAGGCGTGGCAGATACGAGAATGTTGCGGAATGCGCGACGGGCGTGGAGGGGTCGAATAGCGACCCTATATAAGTACAGACGACGTGAACGGGAGGGGACAGCGAGCGACGGATTGAAATAAATCAGTGCGATTGAAGTGTTTTCACTTTGTTTGAGAAATACAGATCATGTAAACAGAGTTGACTATTGTAATTGACTTGTCATTGTTAATAAATTATTATTATTGTCGTTTACATATTTCGATTATTGAAATAAATAATTTTATTCCGCCAAATTCAAAACAGTTTTGTTACACTGGTGTCAGGTGTGGGGTTTGAACAATTCAAAATGGCGGCAAAACTGTTGCGTGATTTGAAAGTGGTGGAATTGAGAAGCGAACTTGAGGAAAGGGACCTAGACACCTCAGGACTAAAAATGGTCCTGCAAGATCGGCTCAAGGAGGCGATGCTGGCGGAAGGCAAGGACCCCGAAATCTTCAAGTTCGAGGTACCGGGCAGTGAGCTGGCTAGAACAATGGAAGAAAAGCTAGCCGAAAAGCTGGGTACAGTGGAAGAAAAGCTAGCCGAAAATGCTAGATCAGTGGAAGAAAAGCTAGCCGAAAATGCTAGATCAGTAGAAGAAAAGCTGGTAACAATGGAAGAAAAGCTGGTCGAAAACTCTAGAATAATAGAAAACAAAATGCAGGAGAATTCTAGAATTTTCGAGGACAAAATAAGAACAGTCGAAGAGCAACAAGAGAAACTTCAAGAGAAGATTGAAGAGCAACTCGGAAGCCTCAAAGAACGACTAGAGGTGCTGGAAGGAAGGCGAACACCTGCAGCGCTACAGATTCCGATCACCGAACTGCGGAGCAACAGCGAAGAAGAAAGGGAGGCGACCACGACGCGAATAAGGATCAAACCACCAACGTTTGACGGAAACGTGCCGTGGTCAACGTACCTCAAACAATTTGAGGCAGCCGCGAGTGCCAACGACTGGTCAGACAGAGAGAAGGCTATCTCTCTGGTGGTGGCGCTGCGTGGCGTTGCTCTAAATATCCTGCAGGCGATCCCAGCGAGCCAGCAGACAGATTACCAGCTGTTGGTCTCCCGGCTGGAACTCAGGTACGGGGACGCTCACCTCCAGCAGGTGTACCACGCGCAGGTGAAGAACAGCACCCAGAAGAGTGGGGAGACGCTCCAGCAGTTCCAGGCCGACATTGCGCGACTAATACGGTTGGCTTACCCGACAGCGCCCGACTCCTTCCTTGAACAACTGGCGGTGCAGACCTTCATAGACGGACTGAGGGACGGCGAAACACAGCAGGGCTTGAGGTTGGCGCGACCAAGAACAATTGATGATGCGCTTGCCCACGCTCTGGAATTCGAAGCCGCCAAGCACGCATCGCGAGGCGCGTTCGAGTCGTAGAAGAGGAGACCGGGGACCAACTGGAGGAGCTGGTACGAAGAATCCTCAGAGAGAAGGAACGCTGGAAGAATGCTTCGGGCGAGACGCGTGGACCCCGTTGTTGGGACTGTGGCGAGCGAGGGCACATACGACGCAACTGCCCTAAAGCCGGCAAAGAACAGCAGCAGACGGGAAGGGGCAGACGTCGACCTGGAGAAGGAGTGCCCCGGAGGCCACCATCCAGGTGATGTCACCTAAGGGCCGCACAGCCAGTATATTCGTCGATGGGAACGTCGCTGGGCAGAATATTCCGTTGCTGGTCGACACGGGCGCCATGAGATCAATTATACGTCCTGATGTAGTGCGAAAATCGACGAAACTGTCGCCGGCGAAGGTGCAACTACGGACGGCTACAGGTGACCGGATTTTGACGCACGGATCGGCAATGATGACCATCAGCGTCGGAAGCAAGAAGCTCGATCACGAAGTACTGGTGGCTGACATCTCCGACAATTTCATCTTGGGGATGGATCTCTTACAAAAGTTCGGTTTCGCGTTGGACCTGAAGGAGGGTGTCCTAAGAATCGATGACGAAGAGCTTCCCTTGCACCCCATGGAGGACTCGGTGGCAAGAGTCTGACTGAAGGAAGATGTGACCTTACCAGGACGGAGCGAGGTGATCGTGCGGGCCAGCCTGGATGGAGACCTCCGGGCAGGGTGCGTGCGAGCGATTGAACCAGTATGCGACAATAAGCTCCGTAGCGGTGTACTGGTGGGAAAGGCACTGGTTAGGGTCGGAGAATCGGTACCGGTGCGAGTGATGAACATCAACAGGGAACCGGTGACCCTGAAGAAGAGTACCCTGTTGGGACAATGCATGCAGGTCTCCAGAATCTCGAGATGCGCGGAGAACACACGAAGACCACCTGCAGGGGGCAACGTCGAGAAGCTGGCGAATATGGTTGTCGGCTCGTGTGAGGACCTGGGCGAGGCGCTGTCGAAAGAGGTGCGAAAGTTGATCCACCAATATTCGGATATATTCGCACTTCACGACGGGCAGAAAGGGCGGACTAAAGTGGTGCGACATAGGATCGACACGGGAGATGCTAGGCCAGTGCGACAACACCCAAGACGACTTCCACTGGCGAGACGGGAAGAAGCCGAGAAAATTGTCGCTGACATGGAAAAGCAAGGAGTCATCGAGCCATCAAGCAGTCCGTGGGCATCACCGGTGGTTCTGGTCGGCAAGAAAGACGGGTCAACGCGATTCTGTGTGGACTATCGACGCCTCAACGACGTGACGAAGAAAGACAGCTACCCCCTTCCCCGTATCGACGACACATTGGATACGCTGTCGGGTTCTCGGTGGTTTTCGACCCTGGATCTGAAGAGCGGCTACTGGCAGGTCGAGCTGGAACCGCAAGACCGCGAAAAGACTGCGTTCACAATTGGTACGGGGTTGTGGCAGTTCACGGTTATGCCCTTCGGGTTGTGGAACGCGCCGGCTACCTTCGAGCGCCTGATGGAGTCCATTTTGCGGGACTCTCGTGGAAGACCTGCTTGGTGTACCTCGATGACGTAATTGTGGTCGGTCGTACATTTGGCGAACACTTGAAGAACTTGGAAGAAGTGTTCCGAAGACTGCGAGGCGCGAATCTGAAACTAAGTCCCAAGAAGTGTCACCTGTTTCGGACGAAGGTACAATATCTCGGACACGTCGTCTCCCGTGACGGAATAGAGGCCGACCCGGAGAAGATTCGAGCGGTGCAGGAGTGGCCGACGCCGAAGGACAAACACCAAGTACGAAGCTTCCTGGGATTATGCACATACTATCGTCGGTTCGTCTCGGGCTTTGCAAACATTGCGAAGCCATTAACAAGGCTGACAGAAGATGGGCGTGAGTACATCTGGAGCGGCGAGTGTGAGGAAGCGTTCCAACAACTGAAACGTGCTTTGGTGTCAGCGCCGATTCTGAGCTACCCGCGCACGGACGGGAACTTCATTTTGGACACGGATGCAAGCAACCTGACTATTGGCGGCGTGCTCTCTCAAATTCAAGACGTGCACGAGAGGGTCATTGGCTACTTTAGCAAGGTGCTGTCGAAGGCGGAACGAAACTACGACCAGGAAAGAATTGTTGGCGGTGCTTAAGTCAGCGGAGCACTTTCATAAGTACTTGTACGGGCGGAAGTTCCTGTTGAGAACGGACCATGCCGCATTGAAGTGGCTCTTACAATTTCGAAACCCCGAAGGACAGGTCGCCAGATGGATAGAGCGGTTGCAGGGATATGACTATGACACGGAGCATCGTGCGGGCGTTAGTCCATCGTAACGCCGATGCCCTTTCCCGAAGACCCTGCCCGGAAGACTGTCAACACTGTTCTCGCCTGGAAGAGAAGATCTGCCGCGTCGCGAGAACCGCAGTGGTGAATGACGAGTGGTTACCCGATGAAGTTCGGCGGGAACAAGAGGCGGACCCGGAATTGAAGATGGTGCTGAGATGGAAGCGCAGTGGAGAAAGACCGGCCTGGGAGGACGTTAGTCCGTTGAATAGGGCACTGAAGACATACTGGGCTCAGTGGGACTCCCTGACGGCAGAGGACGGTCTTCTGAAGCGGAAGCTAGAATGCGAAGACGGCACGACTGTGAGGCACCAGCTCGTAGTGCCAAAGAGCCGAGTGTCGGAGGTGTTACAACGTCTCCACGACGGGGCCTCGGGTGGCCACTTTGGCGTAAAGAAGACCCTAGAAAGAGTCAGAGAACGGTTCTACTGGGTCAACTGTAAAGACGACGTCCGCGAATGGTGCCGAAAGTGCAAATTGTGTGCCGCCGGTAACGGACCCCTGGGGAAACGAAGAGCACCGATGAGACAGTACAATGTCGGAAGTCCGATGGAGAGGGTGGCCATTGACGTGGCTGGATCATTCCCCGAGAGCGACGCAGGAAATAAATTCATCTTTGTGGCGATGGACTATTTCACCAAATGGGTGGAGGCCTATGCACTCCCAAATCAGGAAGCTGCGACGGTTGCTGAAGTCCTGGTCAAGGAGTTCTTTAGTCGTTTCGGAGTGCCATTGGAACTGAATTCGGACCAGGGCCGTAACTTTGAATCCGCCCTCTTCGGAGACGTCTGTCGCCTGCTGGGAATCCGTAAGACGCGAACCACGCCCTTGCATCCGCAGTCTGACGGGATGGTGGAGCGAATGAACCGGACGATGGGAAAGTATCTGGCGAAGGTGGTGTCCGACCACCAGCGAGACTGGGACCAGGACTTGCACCTGTTCTTAATGGGGTATCGTGCATCGGTTCACGAAACAACCGATCAAACACCAGCCAGCGTAATGTTGGGGCGTGAGCTGCGGTTGCCCTGTGACCTGGAGTTCGGGTGCCCACCGTCGGACCAGGAGGAAGCTGGAGACACGTACGTCGCCAAGCTGAGACGAAAACTGGACGACATCCACCAACGGGTCCGCAAGAATAGCCAATTGGCCAGCGACCGGATGAAGAACCGTTACGACGTGAGAGCACAGGAGGGCGGGTTCCAGCCAGGAAAATTAGTTTGGCTGTACAACCCGTGCAGACGTCGTGGCCTCTTACCAAAGTTCCAACGGAGCTGGGAGGGCCTGTACCAAGTAATGAAGCGGATCAATGATGTCGTCTACCGCATTCGTAAGCTACCGAGGGGGAAGCCCAAGGTGGTACACTCCAACAGACTAGCGCCTTATGAAGGGGACGACGATGCAGACATGGAGCAAGGGGATGAGATCAGAATTACCATCGGCCGAACTACTCTGGCGGAAAAGCGGCCTGCTTTCGAAGATTTTATGGCCGAATTCTCCGGGGCCAGAAAGGCCCGTTACGGCGTGACAAAGGAGGAAGGGCGTGATCTTTTTGGTGTCCCTCGCGAGTATTCGCTTGCTCACTGCGTCTCCCGAGACCTTCGAATGTCCAAAGGTATAACGGCGGAATTCTGTCGGCGATTCGGTCACCGAGAAGAACTCTGGAGGCAGGGGCCCCGGGTCGGGAGGGTCCTACGACTGCCGGATCAACATCGCTTCATTTACTACCTGGCGACGAAGCAACTGTTCCATCAGAAGCCAACCTACGCTAGTTTGTGGAACGCCCTATTGGAGTTGAAGGTCAACCTACTCCCTGACGGTGTTAAGAGACTAGCGATTCCGAAGTTGGACTGTGGATTCGACCGATTGGATTGGAGGATCGTGCGCAGCATGTTGGAGGTCATTTTCAACGGCGCGGGAGTGGACATCCTGGTTGCAGTCTAGGACCGGAACGTCAAACGCATACGGACAAGAGCGTGAACTGCTACTTCTACCGCAGCGGAACGTGCCGCCGGGGCGAGGGTTGCCGCTATCGGCATGACCCTTCCTTCCGGGTTAAGAACCTGCCCTGGGACAGGGCAGATCTAAGAGGGGGGCAGTGTAACGAAATTCCAGATGCTACGCCACTGATTTCAGCAGAACATTCGAGAGCTCAATGATTGACTGTTTGTTGTAACAATGTGTAGGCGTGGCAGATACGAGAATGTTCCGGAATGCGCGACGGGCGTGGAGGGGTCGAATAGCGACCCTATATAAGTACAGACGACGTGAACGGGAGGGGACAGCGAGCGACGGATTGAAATAAATCAGTGCGATTGAAGTGTTTTCACTTTGTTTGAGAAATACTGATCGTATAAACAGAGTTGACTATTGTAATTGACTTGTCATTGTTAATAAATTATTATTATTGTCGTTTACATATTTCGATTATTGAAATAAATAATTTTATTCCGACAAATTCAAAACAGTTTTGTTACATTAATATTTTAAAAATTTAAAAAAATCATTTTTAAAATTAATTTTTTATTTGACTTGCAAAAGAATGTTTTTATAATAAATCGGCTTTATTTTGCGTTTTCCGATCGATTTACACTAAGAAATTCAACTTTGAAGCATTTTTGCTCCGTTAAATGAGGTTCAATAATAAAATCTTTTTTCGACGTTATTTACTGAAAATTACGTTTAAATACGGTAAAAACTTGATTTTAACGTTTGACATGTAAATTTGTATTGAAAAAAACTCGAATTGATATATGAATTTTTAAAACTTAGAAAAAATTTTAAAAATAATTTTTAAAATTTTTAATTTTTTAAAGACTTAAAACTTCCTAAAACGTTAAAAAAATCATTTTAAAAATTTTATTAAAATTTTAATAATTTAAAAATTTTAAAAAATCATTTTTAAAATTAATATTTTTACTTGACTTGCAAAAAAAATTTTTTTTAATAAAACGGCTTTATTTGCGTTTTCTAATCGATTTACACTAAGAAATTCAACTTTGAAGCATTTTTGCACCGGTAAATGAGGTTCAATAATAAAATCTTTTTTCGAAGTTATTAACTGCAAATTACGTTTAAATACGGTAAAAAAATGGTTTTTACGTTTGACATGTAAATTAGCATTGAAAAAAATTCGACTTGATAATATCAAGTTTTTACCGTATTTAAAGTAATTTTCAGTAAATAACTTCGAAAAAAGATTTTATTATTGAACCTCATTTAACGGTGCAAAAATGCTTCGAAGTTGAATTTCTTAGTGTAAATCGGTTGGAAAACGCAAAATAAAGCCGATTTATTAAAAAAAATTTTTTTTGCAAGTCAAATAAAAATATTGTAACAAAACTCGTTGGTAACTTTGGTAAATATTTTATTTATCTATTCTTTCACAACAGTGATAACCGTTTACAATTATTGTTCCTCACTTTATTTACTCTTCGCTTTTTGTCTATTTTCCGTTGGTCAGTTTTGCTTGACCGTTGGTCAGTTTTAGTTGACCAACACTTCGTCACTACTTGACCACTGCTTGACCACTATGTGTCCACCATATGTCTGTGGTACGTATATTGTTCACTGGGTCCACTATATGTCTATGTATTTATTTGCCACCTGCAGATATCTTCCACACTGTCTGTCACTTTGCACCAGAAGATTATCTGCACTTAATCACTCGAAGGTCTGTCACTCGCAAATATCTTCCACATTGTTTGTCACTTGGTACTGGAAGTTGCATTAAACTTTTCCTCACAAAATGAGGAGAACTACAGTAGTTCTCCTCATTTTGTGAGGAAAAGTTTAATGCAACTTGTTCTGCTTGATTTTTCTGAGCAGAAAAACCTCTAGATAGTTTGCGGAACTCGAAACTTTTGCATAGCATGAACCCATGTGATCTGCGACTTCATCAGGCGACGTAATAATGTCATTTCCCATTACCAATCCAGAAATGTAATTGAAACTCTGTTTGCCAGAGATCCTCCGAATTTTCTCCCACTCCTCGCGGGCGGGAGTAGAACTTCTTACAGTGGAAGCAAACTCACTCCATGACTGCTTCTTACTCTCTGCTATGATACGTCTGGCAATGGAACGCTTTTGCATGAAAATTACACGATTTTCATCCGTCATATTATTTTTGAAGCGACGGAGAGCTTTACGACGTTCACGGATGGCATCCCGACAAGCCTGATTCCACCAGGGAACAGGCACACGTCGCGGTGTTGTTGACGTGCGTGGGACTGCAGCTAAAGCCGCCTCGATGACCGCATCCGTGAAATGCTCTACAGCAGCATCGACATTGCCAAAGTTCATTTCGCCGACATTTAACACTTGCTGAAAGTGTGACCAATTAGCGTCTTTTATTTTCCACTTCGGGGAGCGTCTTTCATCCACATCGAATGAAAGAAGACGACAAATGATTGGGAAATGGTCACTGCTACAAAGATCGGCATTTACTTCCCATTCACAGGATGGGGCGATAGAAGAAGAGCAGAAAGTAAGATCTATAGCGGAAAATGTCCCATTTGCAGCCGAGAAATGTGTATTGGAACCTGTGTTCAATACGACCAAGTTTTTATTCAGAATCAACGTCTCCATTAGCCTTCCACGAGCATCCACATGATTAGAACCCCAAGTGGAATTGTGGGCATTAAAATCCCCCATGATGATAAAGGGGCGTGGAAGTTGGTCTATAACAGACGCAATGGTTGCAAGTGTCGGTTGTTCTGATGGAGTAATGTATATTGAACACAAAGTTACCGGATTCGGCGCATAAAGTCTGACAGCGATGACCTGTAAGTCAGATTGTAATGAGACATTTTCGGAAAACACATTATTTCGGCCTAAAACTGCCACTCCGCCACTGGCACGTTCCGCAAATAGTTAGTTAGTAAAACCACGAAGAACCGGAGTGTTTGTGTCTTTTAGATGTGTTTCCTGTAAAGCAGTAGCATTATGATCATTAAGGAGGAGTTTCAATTCACTGAAATGAATATAAAAACCGTTCATGTTCCACTGTAAGAAATTGAATGTTTATTATAAAGAAGAAATAAAGCTACCTCATTTTTTCCACGCTGCATCAGACCGATGATGAGGAGGTCTGCTTATGTCTTCTTCCATAGCAGAGTCTGCACTGCTGCTATGGTCGATGCGAGTGTGAGTTATAGTCATTTTATGACTATTATCCCGGTTCAAGATAACCTTAGTTTTCTTGACCGAAGATGTCTGACTCTTTCCAACAAGAGATTTTACTGGTGATTTCGCCTTTTTAACTGGCGATCGTGATCTACTATCCGGACTTATTTTGCTTTTGTTTTTATTTACTTTTTTGGCAACAACTTTAGAATTTGATGGGGAAACTTCGGTTTGTGTAAACATGTCACATGTCTGTGTTGACATGTCTACTTTGACAACAGGAGCGGCAGCAATGGTTGCAAACGAACGTGAAAAGGAAGGGACAGATTCTCGATACTTGCGCTTGGCCTCTGCAAAAGAAATTTTTTCAATTGTTCTGATCTATTGGATCTTGAACTCTACTTTATATTGTGGACATTCTCTAGATCTTGCAGAGTGGGTTCCGTCGCAATTAACGCAATGCGACACCCTTTTGCATGGAATATCCTCATGCAGAGGTTGGCCGCAATTGTCGCAGAGACTGGCAAAGCTACAATTGTTCTGCGAATGTCCAAACTTTTGACATTTGTAACAGCGCAAGGGAGATGGTATATACTGACGTACTTTCAAAGAGTAGAATGCTGCTTTAATTGATGGCGGAGGCTGCGGTGTACAGAACGTAAGAATATGAGACGGTGTAGGTACAAATTGACCGTCTCTACGTGCGTGAATTCTGTGTACGTCTGTAACACCTTGGTCTTTAAGTTCCTCTTTTATTGTTTCAACAGTACAGTTGAGCAGGTCAAAACAATAAATAATGCCCTTAGAGAAATTAAGCTGCTTATGCAGTTCTACTTTTACTGGTACGTTTGTGCACATGTCTACACCTTTTATATTTTTGCACTCCAATACCTTATGAGCTTGATGCTGTGAAGTTGTTTCTATTAATAAACATCCATCACGCAACTTTTTAACACTTGGAAAAGTTCCAAACAAGCCATCAAGATGTTTATTAATGTAAAAGGGACTGTCGCCGTTGAAGTTTCCAGTTACCTTAGTCGTTATGAAATATCTGTTACAAGGAGTAACATTCGCCGGGTCATTACCAAATAATAAGTTCAAATTTTCATCTTTACACCCTCTCTTAGAGGGAGGGCTGTTTAAAGGGGAAAATTTTTCCATAATAATTATATTATATTCGTGAACCGTTCTCCCCACCCACCACGGAGCCCAACAAGGGGACGATGACCGCAAACCGGTACAGAGCGCCAGGGCTACACGGTGATATAGTCAGCTCAAGAGACGGCGCCACTCCATCCAAAGACACTGGTTCACCCCGCCGGAATACTAAATAAACACGACGTTAGCCGATTGACTAGACTGGGTTAGGTCTAGCCGCCCGTTTACAGCGAAGCGGAGGCCAAAACAGTGTGTTGGTGCACCTAGACGAACCTCAACTGCCAGGATCCTCTTTTCCACCTTACGGGTCACCGCGCACGGCAAACACGCAGGTGTACTATTAGGGACTACTACAAACAAAGGACAGCAACAAAGTGTACCCATAACGGAGGGACAAGACCGCTAACAACAACAAAAAGAAAAGAGAACCGAAGAAGAAAAAAGTTGCGACTGTCCTTCCTTCATAATAGTCCCTAAATGAATCACCCAGCCGGATACACAACCGACTGGTGCGGGCTGGGCACCTGGGAACGCCAATTCCCAAGAACATTGGAATGCAATTGCGATAACTCAACAACGACATTCGAATGTTCCCCCTGGGGGGACTTACGTATGTAAGACATAATATAGACTAAATGTAAAATCGTATTATTTATTAAACAAACTGACAGTAGTACAAATTATATGCAAAGTATTTTTAAAATACGTGTATACAGAACGATCCAATTGTATGTGTTTTTTTAAACTTTGTTTTGTAAAGAAGGTATTTTTTAAGATCAACAAATATACCATTTTTTTTTCGCAATTGGAATTATGAATTGGTAGGTACTAAACCCCCAGAGAACACTGGAAAGTGCTGGTTGTAATTATTATAACTAATGATTTGCCAATAGGATCGTCCCACTTTTTTGGGATGGAATCTACATTACAAATAGATCATAAAACAATTTGTTGAGAATTTTCCTGGCGGCTAAGTTGCGATCCGTTTGAAATGATCTCATTTTTTAATTCTTCTTTGCATTTAAGAGGAAGGATAAAAAAGTTTGTTTACACTAGTTTTGTTTATGTATGAGGAATAACATACACAGTTCAAAATTAACACATATTTGGTACTCGGGCGAGTCTATTCGCACTTTCAGTTATTATACAATTTTAAATAATTTCTTCAAAAAATTCAGCTGTCAGATTTATCGTACTTTAACACACTGTTTTGTTAATAGCAATTAAATTTTTGCACATAAAATATACAAAGTAACCATAAAACTAACAGCGAATTAACATAACAACGTAATTAAAATGTACGATAAACCCGACATAAGTCTCTAATTGTATAGGTGTCATTATAATTTTAAAGAATTTAAACGGTTCTTGTGATTACAGTGAAATCTTCCTTAACGGACTCCTTCTATAGGCAAACACCTCCTATATACAGACTGCACCTTTGGTTGGTCCGGGCAGCTTTCCGTAATAATAACATTATCATAACTCTCCCTTGAACGGACGCATACACTATTTTCTTAACATTTTGACGACAATCTGTTATCTTGTACAGACTTAACCAGAGCTGTGTGACACTTTGATGATTCTCGGCTGTATACTGAAAACAGGGTATAATTCCCTAAATTACCGAAAGTACGCACGATCGGCAGCCGATCTAAGAATAATATCTAAGATATGCAATAGCTACTTCTGAATTCTTATTTTATTTCATCGTATATATTGTGTTTACGCGGTGGGATTGCGAAGTCATTGAAGTGTATAATAAAAAAGGAATTGAGTGTTTGAAATTTATCAAAGCGCTTTAATATAGGAAAAACGCGCGCTAAAAAAATACGAGTGCTAAAAACAAAAGCTAAAACTAAAGCAAAAAGGAATGCTAACAACAAACGCTAAAAACAAATGCAACAACGAATGCTAAAAAATAGTAACAAAAAACAACAATCGTTAAAAACAACATTCGCCAAAAAAATAACAACGGCTAACAAAATAACAAACGCCAAAAAAAACGAATGTCAAAAAAACAAAACCGAAAGACAAAACTTTCAACAGTCAAAATTTTCATTTGACACATTCTTAAAATGATTGCCAAAAAATAAAAACGAAAGTCCATTATAACGAAAAAAGATAGCGGACGTTAGCGGAACGGAAGCGGGACGGAAGCGGAACGGAGGCGGAACGGAAGCGGAACGGAAGCGGAACGGAAGCGGAACATAAGCGGAACGGAAGCGGAACGGCAGCGGAATCCTAAAAGAAATAATTTCCGAAACTCCAACTCCAAACACAAAAAGGAAGCGTTAAAAATTCAAAAAAGGAAACACAAAATCCAAACATTATAGACCGGAAGTCAACTAAAGTTAACGTCAAAAGGAACTTTCAAAAAACTTTGGCCACTGAGAACGAATAGCCCAAAACAAGAACGATAGCCAAAAACAAGAAGGGTGGCTCCACACGTTGAGCGCCAATTTATAGGAATCGCCCCTCGTTTGGACGCTAATTTATAGCAAGGGCTTTTGCTCCTAAAGACCCGAATTTAATCGGTTGCGCGGCTAGCTACCGCCGGCGCGGGGTCATGGGTCGGAGAACAAAAATTATTTCTAGCTATACGATCGCTCTTGTTTTTGGGAAGCAGTCTCAAAATTTAAATACAGGAAAAGCCCTTAATGGGCAATAAAAAACCCAACCACCTACCACTCGACACTTAGGACAACACAAAAATTTGAAGGCACAAAATAAATCGTGCGTCAAGATAATTTAGTTTAAATTTAAAGTCACCTCTACACTCCGTATCACCTAACCAGAGACGGACCTCGATGGCAAATTAATTAGTGGGCCAGATACCGACCGAGAGATCGAAGGGCGCCAGAACTTATAGGGCCACACTGCGTAAGTCTCAGGTCGTCCAAACTGAGACACGAGAGTGGTCACAGTTAGGGATAATTCGAAAAGGATAACCACGTTGGCCATAAGAGATCCGAAAAATATTCCGGAACAGAGTCCAGAACCACAATCACAGTTATATTAAATCCCAGGCCTAACGCTGTTACTTTCTTAGCAAGATAAACAGAAAAAATCAGAGGTGATTTCAATGGCCAAAACCACACGATAACTTAACATAAAATACTAACAAAACAATAGATTCCGAACACAATATCGGGACACACGGTATTCGAGATACCAAAAAATAAAAGCGGCACTGTAATCACAGGCCTCACGGAACTTCCAACAATCGAGACAAAAATCCTAATTTAATAGGCCTCGAAGCCTCACAACAATCTACTCATTCTATCGAAAAACGTAGCGTGACGTTAGCAAGCGATAGCGAAACGATAACCTAACGATAGCGAAATTCTTAACATAAAATCTTCATAAATAATGAAGCGATACGGAACGATAACAAAATTCACCTAATTACTCTTTAACAATTATTTCACACTTAATCCGGGCCTGTACAGAAATTCCTGAGCCTGAAAAGAAAATACATAGCATACGACTAGAGACATAAACACTTTAAAATCGCGAGACTGGCGACGTGGAATTCAAACTTAATTCGTAATAAGATTCAAAATATTCCAGAAAATTCCCCATGTAGTGCAAGAAGTCCTACAGGAATACAATCGACGCAACATTAATCATTTTAATTCTGACGTAAATATCTAAATTAACCCAGTACTATGCAGAGTGGTCGACATTCAGAAATGTAAAATGTTCATAAAATATTAGGTTTGATCCTTTAATATTTTCGGGATATATTGTAGTACCATATCTATCCCACTGGGCTAGATACTTGATAATATTCTGGGATACTTGATGCGTCGTCACTTATGATAGCGAATATTAAAAATTTCGGGATAATTGCAAAATCTTCAAAATTTCTGGAATAAATTAACTTATTCCCGTATTCCAGAATCAACACAACCACACGGAAATCCAAAAAGCAGCAACCTATAATCCCTAAACTAGGAGAAGCGCTTGGCTCCTTTATGGTTTATTGTTTGCACGGTAAGCTAACTAAAACGAATCAATAATCCAACAATGGAAATACGGAAAATAAATCAATTTTCGGGAATTAGGAAAACTAGGAAGGTCGACCAATACAGGAATCGAAGCAGGAAACAACGACGAATCCAAAATCCAAGACTAAAAAAATACAGCTCCAAAGCGAAAAGTACAATTTAAAATCCAAACTTCTAAAATAAAAGTATTTTATTCGCCAGATATTCAATCATTTCATTTTGATTGTTTAACAGCTCGATGTTTATGACCCGGTCGCCAAATCTCGTCTGTCTTTCTTTTGCGAGTCATAACATCGCCGAAGTCATACCATCTCTGACGAAATCAAAATGACAAGTTCGTTCGTTCGCTCACCTCTGTCAATCGACGACGGTAGCCTTATCTCACTCATCAGCATCCATCCTACATGGTGTCTCGCGCTCTCTCCGACACATCGAGTGTCTTTTTTTTGAATCTTTATTAATTTCAATTATTCAAATAATATTTTCTACTAGCGGTACCCGCGTATAATATGGTACTTTTTACGTGAATAAAATTTAAATTTTTTTTTTTTAAAACAATGCCGCTATTTACTAGATGTACAAAAGGGCTAATTGCCCCCCTAACTACGTCTAAAATTAGCCCCCTATAATATATATTGTTAAACCGATTCAAATAAACAAATAAAAATATTAGAAATCATACAATATGATCCAGTGGACCGTTTATTAAATAATTTGTAGCAAAAAGTTCAGCGACATGTAACCTCCACCCTTCGACTTCTGACTCAGTCTGCTCAGTAGCACTGCGTCTTTTGATGACTGGCTCAGCTATATCTCGCATGGTGCGTACGAATGACGCACACACGAAAATGCATCTAGCAATATAGATTGTATGCGACTGCATACAAGTGTGATGGTAGTCGATCAGACCAATACTCATTAAAAAATAGATACGTTATGTTCATAGCTATATTGTACGATTACATAGCTAATATATTACAAAATATATTCAGTCGAGTAGCACATCAAATACTCATTGATTTATTTATTTATTTATTCCTTCAAAAAAAATACACATTTATCGATAACAATATAAAATGTTTAGAATTTTCCCACCCAACTTGGCAAGCCAGTGCTAGGGTGGGAGCACAAAAATTATATGTTGATCGGACTGAAAAAAAAATAGAAGAAATAAAAAACAAAAAAAAAAAATACAAAATGTGTAGTTATGGTGTAACTGATCTGATTGAAAAATAGTTAATTATTGAGTCAACCGATGATATCACACACGGCAATCCTCGCACTGCCATCCTCTAGCAACCATCGTGTTATAAGCCTACTAAATCTTTTCCTATTTGCAACCATTTTATACTCCATGGGTAATAGATTGTATAGCTTGGGAGCAAGGAATGTAATGTGTTTCTGGCCAAAGGTCTTCGACATTTTTGGAACTTGGAGAAGATTTAGGGATTGGGCTCGGGTTTGATGGGAATGGCTGACTGGATTCATAAATTCTGGACTTCGATGCACTAATATAAGAACTGTCTTTGCATACAGCTGTTGCAAGTTCAGAACTCCAAAATCTCTGAATAAGTCCTCAGAAGGATAGCGGAAGGGTTTACGAAGAATAATTCGTAATAGGATTTTTTGAGTGTTGATGCGCGGGACCAATGATGTTCTGTAAGCACCTCCCCAAGCAGCAAGACCATAACTAAGAATTGACTGGCAGAGGGAATAGTACACAGTTTTAATAATTGTTCCGTCTGTCAGTATTTGTCTTAGGGATATAAAGATGTATATTAATTTCCTAAGTTTTTTATTTAAGTCTTGTATGTGGTCCTTCCATTTTAGTCTGTAGTCAATAGTTACACCTAAATATTTTATTTTATGCACTTTATCAATTGTTGTACATGAACATTTGTCACAGTTTCCGTCACATGTATGTAGTTTAAGTTTTGTCATGTCAGGTTGTCGAACTATAGAGGCAGTAAAGGTCATATATTTAGTTTTCGTCACGTTAAGTGTCAGTAAGTTATTATTGAGCCATTTATATACTAAAGCCATGCCAGCTTCTGCCCTTGCCATAGTCCCACTCCAAGTCACATCGGAAAATAGCAGAGCAGTGTCGTCAGCAAATGACACTATAGACCCATCTATCAATGTGTTATAAAGATCGTTTATTATTATTACCAACGATAGAATGTAGTATCCGTACTGATCAGGGTTCAAATTACATCACCAAAACCAACGTAAACCAAGTTATATAATATCTTTCGGTGATGTAATTCGGGTTAAGAGCGTTCAGGCTTATGGCAATAAAGTTTCACTTGCACCGTGGTTTTATAAAACCGCACTCAAATATTTTTTCAGTTTTTTTTGGTTTATCTAAGCGTTTTGCTCTGTTGAGCATTTTCAAAATATTATGTTAACACTATAATAAAATAAATATTGTGAGATATAATATGTATAATTTAAATACAATTTAGTAAAAGAACAAGTCAATTTACCTGCTTGCAAACCGTACGCTTACCAAAAATCGTAAAAAGTATGAAGGGAAGCATTATAATGTCAATAGAGGAAATTATTGTTACTATAATAATACCATAATATGTAAAATTGGATCATTTTGTTGAAAAAAGTAATAATTAGTTGAAATGTAGCTATGAAATTATTGAGCAAGGTATGTGAATGCTGTAGACAATTTTACTAAAAGAATAATGGTATAGATATTATATAAAACATTTCTGGTTGTTTTTTCTCCGATTTTTTTATTATTGGTATAATGATGGCGCGCCCAGACATCCCAACATTTATTGTGCAAGAAGAAATTGCAACTGTCGGTCCTCGCTGGAAAGATTGGATTAGAGATTTCCAATATTATATACAAGGTCAGTCATATATGTCAGCACAACAAAATCTGGCTCAATTACTTCATAGGGCGGGAGTAGAAGTTCAAGAAATTTATGAAACTCTCGATCCCATACAGCACTTATTGCTACAGAAGTAGAAGTACCTACTGCACCTCAGTCTCCCGAGGATATTTATTATAACGCGGTACAACGATTGACTGATTATCTTGTCCCAAGAGTAAATGTTGCGTATGAACGTCAAATTTTTAGGCGCATTTGCATGAATTCGGAAGAAACCACAGATCAATTTGTGGTGAGACTCAAAAGACAAGCCCAATATTGTGGTTTTGGCCAAAATTTAAACAAACAACTTCGAGACCATTTAATTGAGAAGTGTATTTATCCAGATTTGAAGAATAAGTTGCTTCGCATAGGAGGTACTCTCACATTGCAATCGGCTACGGATACTGCTCGAGTGTGGGAACTTGAAAGACGAGAAAGTGAAATACAGTAGACTCGCGATATAGTGAACTAATTAATGCATACCCAGTTCACTATATCGATTTGTTCACTATATCGAACATTTTCTTAATTTCTTAAAAGAACGTTTTTCTTTAGTAAACTAATTTTATTGACATATCTGCTCTTTTGAAAGCTGAAGCTCATTGATTTTTAAATGTAGAGTTCTTTTAAAAGGACCAACAAGCTCAGGCTGTGATGACAATTTTTCGCCTGCAATCTTTAGGTAGCGTATTCCAAAACGCATTTTATATTTTTGCAACTAATCACTGCTTGCATTAAAAGAACGAGATTCTTTGAATTCACTGTGAAGCAACTTGGCCTTCTTGTGGATCATTAAACCAGTTATAGGAAGATTTTTCTCTCTTTTCTTCAAAAACCACTTATATAAAACTTTTTCCATTCTAGGACACTCTGAATGTCTCAAAGTTTTCATTTTTCCTAGTCCTGTGAAAGTGTTGTTGACTCACTTCAAAATCCTTACCCTTCTGCTTTGAATTGCGCATATACCTATACCTGGTAGATTTAGCAACACAATATTCTTTAAATAAAAAGGTCACTCCGACACCTTTACTTAAATCTTTCAATATTTTAGCTTTACCACTTAGGGATAAATGTTTTCTATTTTTTGCCATACCTACTCGTGACGCGATCTAATGCAACTATTACACTGCAGAAAATTGAGGTGATGTAATTGCCCAGAAGGAAACAACACGTTTTAAATCGTTTTCCTGTTTTAACATGTTTGTTTTCAGACGCTAATGACCTCTGTTGTCGAGCGTGTATAATCCACAATCCATTCATTCAACATGTTTGTTTAACTAAAGAAACTATTGGGTTCACTATTTCGAGAATCCAATTTGTTCACTCTACAGAATATATTAAGAAAAAAATTTCTGTTCACTATTTGGAGTAGTTCACTATGCAGTATGTTCACTATATCGCGAGTCTACTGTACTGACTACAAATGATGTTGGTCACAATCTCAGTCAAAATGTAAACCGAATAAGAATAGTTTCCTTAAAACAATATCGTTATACTAAAGGGAGATCTGATTATGATTATAAGAATGTTGAAACCAAATGTTTTAGATGTGGTTTTCGTGGCCATCTATCCAATAATGAGAGTTGTCCAGCCAGAAACCAAACCTGTGAAAGATGTGGTTTGGTAGATCATTTTAAATCAGTCTGCAAAACCAAGCAAAGCGGTCACAAAGGCGTAACTTCTGACTCTAAACTGAAAAAAAGAATGGTAAAAGACTAGTTCGTTATGTGTTGGTTGAAGATTCAGATTCGCAAAATGTGATTGAAAAAAATTACTATGGTGATCCAAATTCCGATAATAATGACTATAATTATACTTTCTATACATTCAGCGTGGGATATAAATTAGAAAAAACTTACACAATTTTGATAGAAGGTATTTCTGTTAACGTTCTTGTTGATTCTGGTGCTAATACTAATATTGTCGACAAATTTGAATGAGAAAGACTTAAAAGGAAGAAAATTGTATGTGAATGTTCCCCTATTCAGTCTAATTTTATTTCTTACCCTCATGTAAGACTAAAAACACTAGGAACTTTTTACGCAAATGTACAGTCACCGAATACTAATATGCAAGTAAAAAGAGTTGCTTTTAGAGTATTTAATAGAAAGGGACCAAACATACTGAGCCTAGAAATTTCTGCCGCTATTGGTTTACTGAGAGTGGGTCCAAGAGATAATCCTTTGCCTACAAATGTTCACGCGGTGGAAATGGGATCGTCTTCTCCTTCAACTGTACTTACAGTCAAAGATACTTCATTTAAGGAAATGATTATTAAAGAATTTTCAAGTCTTTTGCAAGGAGTAGGAAAGTTAAAAGAGTTTCAGCTACACATTCCTATTAATTGTAAAGTGACTCCTGTTGCTCAACCTGTATACAGACAGCCTTACAGTTACAGGGAAGAGGAAAAGAAACTGATTGACGAATTACTGGCAAATGATATAATTGAGCCTGTGCAGGGACCCACTCCATGGGTTTCAATGTATCCACTTGTGCCAAAGAAGCTGTCACGGTTTAAAATGTGCCAAAATAATTAATGTGATATTTCATATTGTAATATTTTGTTTTCTAGGAAACTGTATAAAGTACCTGATTTTTGTTAAAGGCTGTATATATTACAAACGTTTGTGTATTCATAAAAATTGATGATTGTAAATTGATATTATCTCGAATCTAGTTATACGCAAGTTTACGGAAGTCTATTGCACTATATTTACGTCATTAGTCAATTAAAAACAATTAATACATAATCTTTGTTTACAAAGTGACTACCTCGCCTTTGGTATATAAAACACCGCTCTTGTACATAGACTGTGTGACAGACTCCGCCTAGCTTTACGTAGCAGTGATGCATATTTCACCCCCCACCTTTAGTCTCTGTCTATGTACAAGCCGCGCGCAGTACTTTTGACCTCCCACTCTCTGCGTATGACTAGATACATAGCCAGAGTATATTATGTAGTGGTATTTACTTTATTGTGATTGGTTCACGTGATTGACTAGTGCCCCGACGTCGCTTTTAGCAGCGTTACTTGTGACTATAAAAAGGGTGCTCCGCGCTAAAATTTGAACTCTCCACTTGAACTTGGATACGGGTGCTGACCGGACACAAGCTTCAAGTACCTTTTCCCTTCCCTTCTCTGGACTTGCATACGGGTGTTGACCGGAACCAAGTTCTAGAGAAAATCCTTCCCTGTCCTGGTGACGGTTTACGGGTGTTGACCGGACGCTGTCTCCAGAACATCCCGTCGCTGATTTCGACACCGTGTACTGGCATACGGGTGATGACCGGAACCCAGTTCACGGACTGTCGGAATCAGGGAAGCAGACCCGCATTCCCCTTCCTTTTTTTTATGAATGAGTTAGCTTCTTGTTTTGTAGTTTAACTTTTGGTTTTCCGTGACACAGATGGACCCTGGCTATGTTTTGTTTTAGGAGGGTATATGTCGCAGATGTCCTTTATGAATAATAAAGTTTTGTTTTAAATTATCAGTATTTTGGTACAGTGTGGTGATTTCTGGACGTGGCGGGCAGTGTAGCTTTAGCACGTTCAGGGGTCAGATTTGTAAATAGCGTCTGTTTCTATTTTGATGGATCATATTCCTGTTTGTAAACTGTATATTGTATAGAAGTTTATATTGTAAATAATTTTTTTTCTCACTACTGATTTTGTCAATATATTGAAATTTTACCGAAGTGTTATTTTCTTTCTTTTGTTTTGCTTCTTAAGAGAAATCCCTATCAATGCCCCATGTATGGAAGATATAAGTAAAGTGGAACACGTCACGACCCAATCTACCTGACTGAGACCGGGCAAACAAACAAAAGTACACGTGGCAAATTGCTGGACGTGGCAACTGCCACGGGCGTGACAAATTTCTGGCGCCCAACGTGGGGCCAATTTTCCGAAAAGGGCTAATTTTTCGAAAAGGGGCAAATTATTCAAACGTGGTGCAAGTATTCGAACGTGGGAAATTTTTTTTAACGTGGCAAATTTTTTGAACGTAAAGCCTCATATTGAAAAAGGGACGTTTCTGTTAATTTATTTGAGTCATTCCATTTTTGTAAATTTTCTGGGATTTTTGAATTTTCACTATGGATGTAGACAGGCTTTCGAAAGAAGAACTCGTGGTAGAATTGCAGACACGTGGTCTTAACGGCGATGGCACCGTTGCGGTACTTCGTAAACAATTACGAAGCGTACTGAATTTAGAGAGCACCGGATTCGTTTTCTCGCCACCGAGATTTTTAACACCGAATGAACTATCGGATGTTAGGTCACAGATTGAAGAATTACAATCTCAAATAGCTTCTTTAAGTCGATCGGATACATCGCGACTTATCACAATTAAAATAAAACTGAATGATCTACATCGTCGATTATCATCGTATGTCAGTACGGGTGATCTATCAGCAGACTATCTTACTGAATTGCGTCAACGTGCTACGACTTTAGAAAGTGAATTAGACAAGGTCGTCTCAACATCTCCTGAGCCGCCTCCCGATGTTCGAAGTACTCTTCACGAAATGTCGTTAATGGACATGCCTAACATTGAAGCACCTCCTTGTGCTCAAACTGAAAATTTGTTTGCATCGAATACCTGTGGTACAACCGATCTACGACATTACCTAAACTTACCGACATCTACTGAGCGAATAATGCTACAAACGTCAGCTGCGTCTCAGTGGCGTAACTTCACTTCGCGGGGCCCAGGTGTAAAATTTTTTTTGGGGCCCCCCCTCCCCTACTTTACCCAACTAAGAAAAATTTCCAATTATTCATGACTCATCACCCCATCAACGATTGTATTCTCAAAATGTTCTACGTCATATATAAACGACTCTAATTAAAAGAAGTTCTACTGGTATTCTTCAGACAATAATATTGCGCTCTTTTATATTTAAGGATAAATAAATCCTCCAGTCGTCTTCATCAAATCATAATTATTGACATAAACGATATAGAGTTTACTAAGAAAATTTATTACAGTAATGTCAACTATTATTACAAATTTTTTTCCATTCACAAATTGTAGAAAGTTAGGTAATGCAGTGTATTGTTAACTCACATGTGCCATACTCAACTGTGCTCAACTGAGTGTGCACATTCAGTGCAACACCATGTTAGCATGTGGCATGTGGTAGATAAATGATCAGTAGATCAGATTTTGGAGGTTATTGTGCTTCGCACGTGTTGGATTAAATGTTTGATTGCGAAGTTTTTGAATTTTGCCTCAATATTGCAATATCATCATTTCGACGTATCCAGTTCCCGGACATTGTCGAGGTATTCGATCTCATATAGAACTTCTTCAGTTTGGCAGCTTTTTGGACGTTGGCACCGAATCTACGTTGGCGTTTTCCATCCAACATTACAAGTATCGCCACCATTTTCTTTTGGGTATCTAAGTACATCATAACTAAGGTACAGTGTCATTTTAATCTTCCTGCAGTTATGAGAGTGCACCTTTTGGGAAGGTGTGCCAATGTTCATTTTAGTGGTCATGTGAATTTTGCAAAATTTGAATGTATTAAAATAATTTTGTTCATTTTTAAAACATAGTGTTCAAAATTCACAGCAAGTTAACGTTCAGTCAAAACTCGTTACGTACTGATTATTCTGTTGTGTGATATATCCCTGTTGACCTTGAATATTATGCAGTAATTTGAAAAGATAAAATTTATGTTAAATTGTTATATTAATTTTGTTTAAAGATGTTTTTGACATTTCGGTTAAGTTTTAAAAAGTACTTGTTGAACTTAGTATTGTAAGCATTTTAGCTTTTGTTATCATATTTTTATACACTCTTGGTATTAAATATAAATGTTAGTCGAGTTACGAATTATTATAAGTAGTATGAATTCTGTATTGTTGCGAAAATTATTTTTAATGTGTTTTTTTGTACTGTCTTATCATATTATATTTTGTCGAGGCAATCTGACCGATTACGTTCCTGATTAATATCGTGTTACTTATTACGATTGTTGTTTAACTTCCAAGCTGGGTATTCAGCATTTCACTTACGTTTTCTGTTTTTCGTATCGGACAGATTGACTTAAAATTCTTTTATCATCATAAAATATTATCGGATCCGATTTAGCTAGTGATTAATTGTTTTAAGTACCGATTAAATTTTGATTGTCTGCTTATTGTTGCCGGTTAATTGTTCTGAGGTACTGAATTTAGAATTGTTGTATTATCTAGCGATCTTGTCATGATTTTTGTGACTAAATTTTGTGATTATAATTTTATTTTATTATTTTCCGTAATTATACTGCTTTATCATTTATTTGTTTTTTTAATTGCTGCGTGCTAACTTTAGCTGAGGTTTTTCTTCCCATTTAGTATTTTTTTGCTGACCAGTATAGGTACCAGTGACGCTTCGACCAACGTTGCTGTTCGTGAGTGTGTCTCCACAGGTCGTGGCGCCCTTAAATACTTCCAGAATCATAATTGTCATCGGAGTATACTCTAATTTTCTATCCCTGTACTGGAAGGTAAGTTCCCCGCACCCACGACCCACCGCGTTGACTATTTTCAGCTGGCCGGAGCAGGTGGCGTTTTAGGCGGCCGTTACAGTATGTAAGAGCGACACAGAATTTTCAAGGGGATTTTCCACAAAAACCTGTTTTGGATTATATTCTTGCTCACGTACCTACTGACCAACGTCCGTATCTTGAAGTCGATGTTCTAGGCTACAAATTTTTGGGGTTATTGGATTCCGGAGCCTCACGCACAATCTTAGGTGGACCTGGATGGGAAATATTGAAGAATTCTGGCGTTTATTTGAATACTGCTCAGCAGGTGACATGCACCGTCGCCAATGGTTAGTCCTGCTTTAGTTCTGGTACAATACAAACTCCAATTACTTTGATGGATCGCACGCGGCTTATCAATATTATTGTTGCACCGGAAATTCCACAAACAATAATTCTCGGGATTGATTTCTGGAGGGTAATGAATATTATTCCTGATCTCAATCAAGATGTTTGGCACTTCTCTTCGTCACTTCCACCAGCTGAAATACATTCCCTTCAGGAAGAAATGAACCTGACTTGCGAACAACAGGCTGCATTGAATGAGGTGATTAATAAAGAAATACCGTCTGACAAAACTGCCGTTCTAGGACGATTGACATCTGTCAAACACAATATTGAGCTGTTACCTGGAGCATCACCAATCAAACAACGATACTACCCAGTATCTCCACAGAAACTCCGTCTTATTAATGATGAAGTGGATAAGATGCTTGAACAAGATGTCATTGAACCTTCAAAAAGCGCATGGTCTTCACCGATATGCCTTGTTCCTAAAAAGGATGGTTCAAATCGCTTTTGCGTAGATTACCGCCAACTTAACTCGATTACGAAGAAAGATGCTTACCCTATTCCATATATTTCGACAATATTGGATCAATTGAGAGACGCCAAGTATTTGAGTTCTTTGGATATTAAATCGGCATATTGGCAAGTACCTGTGGAAGAGACATGTCGCTAATATACAGCTTTTACTGTACCTGGAAGAGGCTTGTTTCAGTTCAAACGCATGCCTTTTGGACTTACGAATGCTCCCGCAACATGGCAGAGGATAATTGATACTGTCCTTGGAGCTGATCTACAGCCATATGTTCTGGTCTATTTGGATGATATAATCATTATTTCGGCCACTTTTCAACAACACATTCAACTCTTGAGCGTCGTGTTACAACGTTTGCGATCAGCTGGACTTGCTGTTAGCCTGGACAAATGTAAGTTTTGTCGTCCACAGTTGAAGTATTTGGGTTACGTTGTTGACCGACATGGACTTCGTACTGATCCAGAGAAAATTGAGGCAATATTGCAAATTCCAGTGCCGAAAAATGTTGCCGAAATACGCCGATTTATAGGAACAGCTTCGTGGTATAGACGTTTTGTACCAAATTTTTCAATGTTAATAGCGCCGCTGACACATCTTACAAAGAAAAATGTCAAGTATGTATGGACACCTGAATGTGATACTGCTTTTCGACAGCTGAAAGAATATCTAGTCACGTCTCCAGTTCTTCGCTGCCCGGACTTCAGTCGCCCTTTTGTCCTATGGGCTCGGCGCAGTATTAACACAGGAATTCGATGATGGTGAGCATGTCATATGTTATCTGTCAAAATCTTTAACTCGACAAGAACGAAATTTTACGGTTACCGAACGAGAATGTCTTGCGGTGATTTGGTCCGTAGAGAAACTTCGACATTATTTAGAAGGCACAACGTTTACAGTCATAACCGATCATCACTCCCTTCTGTGGTTGCATCGTTTGAAAGATCCACAAGAACGTTTAGCCAGATGGGCACTTAGACTACAGCCATATGATTTCAATCTGATTCACCGAAAAGGAAAGGATCACGTGGTTCCAGATTTACTTTCACGTTCAGTTCCTGAAAGAATTGACACTATCCAGTTGGAGAATGAAGCAATAACCTTCGAACCTACAAATGATGCTTGGTATCAACGCATGGTAAGGGACGTCAACGAAGACCCTGGAAAATATCCAAACTGGCGAGTTAAGAATGGCCGACTGTACCGATTTATGTCAGATCATTTTCCCGAACTAAGACAACAACAGGAACGTTGGAAACTTGTGGTGCCTAAGGATCATCGTCGGAAAATTATTAAGAAATATCATGATGCTGTAACTGCGCATGTGGGAATTTATAAAACGTACTGGAAAATACGCGAACGATATTTCTGGCCTAAGATGAAGTGTGATATAACGCAGTATGTGAAACGCTGTCAGGTCTGCGCACAATATAAAGTGGAGCAAAGGCCACCAGCAGGATTAATGGGAACTCGACCGCAACCTACTGAACCATGGCAGATGATTAGCTTGGATTTCATTGGACCTCTACCTCGCTCGGTCAGGGGAAATTGTTATATCTTAGCTGTTACCGATACCTACAGTAAATATGTTGTGTTATTTCCCATGCGTACTGCGACCGCCAAGAACCTGGTTCGATGTGTTGAAGAGAGTATTTTTCTCGTTTACGGTGTACCGCAATTTATAACTTGCGATAATGGTGTACAGATGCGCAGCCGAGAATTTTAACAGTTATGTCAGCGTTACCGAGCTAAGATTTTCTTCACGCCGTTGTATTATCCTAGAGCCGATCCCACCGAACGAGTAAATCGGGTTATTAAAACTATGTTGTCAACTTTTATTAAAGCAGATCAGCGTCGCTGGGATGAACATCTTGCAGCTGTTGGTTGTGCTATCCGCACAACACGCCATGAAACTACGGGATACACGCCTTACTTCGTGAACTTTGGACGTGAACATAAAATCTCCGGGGGAGACTTTATGCAGCGTATGCCTGATGCCAGGGAACAAGTGAACGTCGATGAGGATATCCAACGTAGACAAGCAGGTTACCAAAGGCTGTTTGCTGAAATCCGAGAAAAGTTGAAAAATGCCCATGAACGTAATCGAAAAACGTATAATTTACGTAGAAGACCAGTTGAATTGATGATTGGTCAGCATGTGTGGCGACGCAACAAATCTCTATCAGATGCGGCTAACTATTACAACGCCAAATTCGGACCAAAATATGTCGGACCGTTCATAATTCAACGCAAAATCGGAACTGTCACCTACGAACTTCAAGATGAAACAGGACGAAGTTGTGGGAAATGGCATGTTCAGGACTTGAAACCGGCATTCACTAATGATGATGACGATAATAGAGAATAAATCAGAGTTTGTAAAATATGGTCGAAAAGGGATGTATTGAAGAAAGCCATTGAGATGTGAGAAATTTGGGAAATTTCTCAGATAGGCGATCTTCTGATTTAATGAGGTCACTCTGGTCGTTGTTTAACGTGTTGGGACTTGGGAAGTACCCTGAAGTGTAGAGTTTCGATTTGAATCGGATGTAATGTGTATGTGCAGTCAATATAATTTATGAGATAAATTTTTGCGGTTTAACCGGATTGAAATTGATTGGCACGATTTTATTTTGTTTTAATTGTTGGGAGTAGCCTCATGAAACGGCGTTGCCGGATTGTTCTTTCTTTACCAACTTATTACTTACATATTTCACTTTAGACATTGTCGCCGGAGGTGTACATGGTCTGTACCAGAACCACCAACAGCAGTGATGTGCGCGGTAATATCCCGAAGTCGATATTGGTTATCTGTGTGATGTGAAAAGTACACTTTCTTTTTTTTTGATGATCTGTGATATTTTTTTTTCTTCTGTGATATTATGTCCTAGGACAGTGATAAAAAATGTACCTGATGTTTTTTTTTTGTTTTGCGAGGACAATTTTCTTTTAGTGTTGGTATCCCTATAGCAGCCATACTCAAAGTGTGTTCCGCGGAACCCTAGGGTTCCGCGATACTTCTGTAGGGGTTCCGCAAGAATTTAGAAAAAAAATTAAAACACACCTCTCCCTGGTCGACCGTTCTGACTTCTGACGAGGCGTAGCACGATTCACGAGGCGCAGTCGAACTTATTATATAAGATGATGTATTTGAAGAATTGGTCAAATATCTCACTTCGATGCGCGCATCTTTTGAGAAGTATTTTCCAGAAGAACAGAATACAAAAATGAAACTGAATTCATGGATTCATAATCCTTTTTTACCCAACTTACAAAAACCCGAAAGATTCATATATCTCGTTTGACATATATGTCAAACGAGATATATGTCAAACGAGATATATTAATCTCTTTTAGAAATGTCATCAGACACAAGTATGGAGTCACTGTTTAAAACGACGCCTCTTAACGATTTTTAGTGCAGAATCCGTGATGAATATCCAATGATTGCCAAAATGGCTCTGAATATTCTTATCCCGTTCCCAACAACATATTTGTGCGAAACAGGATTCTCAACCTATGCAGCCACGAAAACAAAATACCGCAATAGACTGGACGCTGAACCTGATATGAGACTTCAACTGTCCTCTATCAAACCTGATATCAACCAATTGATGAAAAATAAAAAACAATATCATACCTCCCATTAGTTAGTTTTTTCTTTTTTAATATCTTCTATTATTATACTTGTTATGTAAGTAAGTAATAAGTAACTTTTACATTGTACTTTTATTATGCTTATTAATAAAGAATACACTTTTAAAAACTATTGTTTTATTGTAGGGTTCCGTCAAGTCTTTCGCTTTCCAAAAGGGTTCCGTCACCAAAAAAGATTGAGAACCGCTGCCCTATAGGATACGAGGCATAATACATATTGGTTGTGACTTATCTGTTTTTCTTGGAGATTAAACTAATGAACGTTATATTTTTTTTTGAGAGTAACCACAAGAAAACGGCGTTGCCGGGTTGCTTTAATTATTTTTTTTAATCGACTTGTTCGTCTTTTTTTTTTTTTTGTCTGTTTTTTTTTCTAAGGAAAGGGGGAGTTGTCACGGTTTAAAATGTGCCAAAATAATTAATGTGATATTTCATACTGTAATATTTTGTTTTCTAGGAAACTGTATAAAGTACCTGATTTTTGTTAAAGGCTGTATATATTACAAACGTTTGTGTATTCATAAAAATTGATGATTGTAAATTGATATTATCTCGAATCTAGTTATACGCAAGTTTACGGAAGTCTATTGCACTATATTTACGTCATTAGTCAATTAAAAACAATTAATACATAATCTTTGTTTACAAAGTGACTACCTCGCCTTTGGTATATAAAACACCGCTCTTGTACATAGACTGTGTGACAGACTCCGCCTAGCTTTACGTAGCAGTGATGCATATTTCACCCCCCACCTTTAGTCTCTGTCTATGTACAAGCCGCGCGCAGTACTTTTGACCTCCCACTCTCTGCGTATGACTAGATACATAGCCAGAGTATATTATGTAGTGGTATTTACTTTATTGTGATTGGTTCACGTGATTGACTAGTGCCCCGACGTCGCTTTTAGCAGCGTTACTTGTGACTATAAAAAGGGTGCTCCGCGCTAAAATCATCGAGTAGTCTCAGCTCATTTGAACTCTCCACTTGAACTTGGATACGGGTGCTGACCGGACACAAGCTTCAAGTACCTTTTCCCTTCCCTTCTCTGGACTTGCATACGGGTGTTGACCGGAACCAAGTTCCAGAGAAAATCCTTCCCTGTCCTGGTGACGGTTTACGGGTGTTGACCGGACGCTGTCTCCAGAACATCCCGTCGCTGATTTCGACACCGTGTACTGGCATACGGGTGATGACCGGAACCCAGTTCACGGACTGTCGGAATCAGGGAAGCAGACCCGCATTCCTCTTCCTTTTTTTATGAATGAGTTAGCTTCTTGTTTTGTAGTTTAACTTTTGGTTTTCCGTGGCACAGATGGACCGTGGCTATGTTTTGTTTTAGGAGGGTATATGTCGCAGATGTCCGTTATGAATAATAAAGTTTTGTTTTAAATTATCAGTATTTTGGTACAGTGTGGTGATTTCTGGACGTGGCGGGCAGTGTAGCTTTAGCACGTTCAGGGGTCAGATTTGTAAATAGCGTCTGTTTCTATTTTGATGGATCATATTCCTGTTTGTAAACTGTATATTGTATAGAAGTTTATATTGTAAATAATTTTTTTTCTCACTACTGATTTTGTCAATATATTGAAATTTTACCGAAGTGTTATTTTCTTTCTTTTGTTTTGCTTCTTAAGAGAAATCCCTATCAATGCCCCATGTATGGAAGATATAAGTAAAGTGGAACACGTCACGACCCAATCTACCTGACTGAGACCGGGCAAACAAACAAAAGTACACGTGGCAAATTGCTGGACGTGGCAACTGCCACGGGCGTGACAAAGCAGAAGGGAATGTACCGGCTAGTTGTGGATCTGAGGCGAGCAAACCTAGCTGTTGAACGTGAAAGATTTCCGCTTCCAACTTTCGAAGAATTACTCCGGGATAAATGGGGTTTTCACCAGATTGAGATAGATGAAGAGTCTAGAGGAATAACAGTTTTTCAGTTGTAGTTTGGGTTTGTTTAGATACAAAAGATTATGTTTTGGTATACGATGTGCTCACGAACTGTTCCAAAGAATTATTGCACATTTACTTCAGGGCATACCAGGAGTTGCCAATGCTCAAGATGATATCCGTATTGGTGGTAGAACAGAAACTGAGCATAATATTCGTTTAAGGCGAGTTTTAAAAAGATTTCTAGATGCTGAAATCACCCTGAATATATACAAGTGTGTTTTTAATAATATTTCAGAGCAAGGTATTCGTCCAACTGAAACTAATTACTGTGAAGTTGTTCAAAGCTTCAGAGAACCTGCTAATAAAGAAGAAATCTGGAGTTTTCTGGGTTTTGTCAATTTTTGTGCACGATTTATTCCGAATTATAGTACAATTAGCGAATCTCTTAGACGTCTTACACAGCAAAACACTGATTTTGTATGGGGTTCTGAACAAGCCGAAGCTTTCAAGAAACTAAAATCTCTAATCACCATACCAACTGTTTTGGAATTTTATGATAAAACAGCTTCTACAAAATTGATTGCAGATGCTAGCCCTGTCGGACTTGGCGCTGTTTTAGTTTAGTTACAATACCGCGAAGGATCCAATCAAAGACAACCGGTGATCAATATTCTAGTAGATCTCTTTCTCCAGCTGAAAAGAATTATTCCCAAGACGAACTTGAAGCTCTTGCTATAGTATGGAGTTGTGAACACCTCAGTATGTACCTGCTTGGAAGACATTTTGAAATAATCTCTGACCACAAACCATTAGAAGTAATGTTTGGGTTAAGATATAAAGCGTGTGCAAGAGTTTAGCGATGGATTATGCGCATTCAACCGTTTTCGTATAAGGTGATTTATAAACCGGGCAAGTCTAACATAAGCAGATCCACTGTCTAGATTGATCGACACATCTAAGACTCCTCATGTTAATGAAGATTATGAGGAAAAATACCTTATGATAATAGCGGAAAGTTCAGTGCCTTCTGCCATGACCTTTGAAGAAATTAAAACTGCAACATTACAAGATCCCGTACTAGAAGCACTGAAAATTGCTATTAAAAATAATAAATGGATCAAAGAGCAACGTATTTTTGAACTTATTCAGTTTGAGCTCTGTGTAATAGATAATATGATTCTGAGAGGGACACGCATTATATTTCCCAAATCCCTGTATTCTAGAGCTTTAGAATTAGCTCATGAAGGTCATATATCCTATTCAGGAATGAAGGCTAAGTTACGAAGCAATTTATGGTGTCCTATGTTGGATAAAAATGTAAACTACTGGCTCGACACGTGCAAAGGGTGTCAACTGGCACGTAAAAGTAGTGCACCAGAACCTATGATCAGAACAGAGCTTCCGTCAAAGGTCTGGGAACTGGTGTCAATCGATTATATGGAACCTCTGCCATCTGGACACTATCTACTAGTAATCGTCGACTATTATAGTAGGTTCCTAGAAGTAGAAATTGTCACACGAATTACAGCTGATAAGACAATTGAGAAACTCCACTCAATAATATGCAAAGTAGGACCAATGGAAACACTTCTTTGTGATAATGGATCTGCTTTCATTGATGTAAAATTTAAAGAGTTTCTAAAAACAAAATGGCATTAATCTTCGTCATTCTACACCTTTTTGACCACAGGAAACTGGAGAAGTAGAAAGACAAAATAGAAGTATTTTACGACATCTCCGCATTGCTCAAGCATTAGGACTCAATTGGAAGGACGAACTTCTTACTTTTCTATCAAATTATAGAACAACTCCGCATTCTTCAACGGGAGACTTATTTTCTGGTAGAAAGATTCGTACCAAACTGCCTAATGCTCGACTACTTCAATTTGAAGAGAGGGTACACAAATCAGACGAACATATTCGTGATATCGATGGACTATGCAAGAGTTTTGGAAAGCACTACGCTGATGATCGATTGCATGCTCGTCCCAGTTTTACAGAACCTGGAGATACGGCGCTGGTGCGCCAGCCGAAGCAGAACAAGCTTACTACCTCTTTTTCTCCAACAGATCTTAAAGTTCTCTGGAAAACGGGTAACTCGGTTGCAGCGCAGTCCTCTACAGGTGCGGTGATAAAAAGAAATTCATTACATTTTCAGAAGGTTATAGAAAGAAATTGTAACCTGCTTGGTGCAACGAAGACTACTGAATTGAGGTTAGAAGGTAGAGAGAATCAACCCGAGATCGCTAAACAAGCTGTTACACCGAGAAGTTGTCCGGGTATGGAATATTCAATGCGTCCGATACAGCACAGTCCAGTAGATGAAAGAGTATTGAAAACATCTGAGTTTAGTGGCACTTATAAAACTCGATCAAGTAGATTTATGAAACTGCCAGAGAAATTAAAAGATGATGTGCTGGCCGTGTTGTCGCAATAAGTTTTATAAACGTGTATTTATATTGTGTTCAATTTGAATCCTACTGTAGCTATAAACTAAATGAAGGTAGAGAGGAATTGTAGAATTCTAAATATGCATATAGGAAAACCAAACGTTGAGAGAGAATTTTTTATGTTGTTAGCAACTAAAATAATTACCTAATTAGCAATCCCCTTAACATCGGACACGTTTAAAATTTATTGATTAGCTCTCAAAAGTGGACTGTAAAAATAAATTAAAACTGTTTATGTATGAGTGCACTGTTGCCAAACATAAACACGCATTTTATAAAGTATACCATTTGTCTGATACTTTTTAGCAATAATAATTTTTTCTCGCGATTTACATCGGTAACAATAGATAAAATTTTGATCAAAAAAATTGTTAGATATGTAACAAATTCTAAAAATTACAAATTTTTCTCGGCGAATGGCAATACTAATACATATTGTGTTTTGCCCGTATTAAACTATGAAAGTGCTACTTTTTCAATAAGAGCTCATGTTAATTTTACAATTATATACCTTTTTTAAACTATTCGGTAAGCCGATCTAAAATTTTCTGTACTTATTTAAGATATTTTAAAAAAGTAATTTTACAATACTGTATTCATTTTTCAATGATTTGTGAAATAGGTGTCATACATCCTTAACTCTCACTAGAGAAACTCTACAAAACACTCTATGTTACTGAGTTACTATGAATGCCGCTCTGTGTTATTCGTTAAAGATTAAAAAAATCTTTCATATGTTCAACATATTTTAAATCTGACAGTTTTGTACAGTTTATATTGAAATATTTTGCATTCATTTTTATTATTTTATTGAATTATTTTGAGTTTATTTTTTAATGGTTGTTATGAGATAGACGCGTTAACTCCCAGAGAGATATACAACCGACAACGCACTCAAGTAATAGCGCCTACCGACTATAGTCACAGCCTAATTTTAATACAGAATATTTTTGGACTGTCGGTTTTTTAAATTTATTTATGATTAGTATAAATATGTGTTCCGATTTTCTCAATCCAAGCACAGATAAATATTTTTATGTGTGAAATTCCAACACCCAAAGTCGCATTAATCCTTGAATGAATTAACGGAAATAAATTTAAAGAGGGACTTCTACTGGGTCACTAGAATTAATTACTCTTTAGCGTTACTCTTAGTTTCGTTAAATCTGTTGAAATTAAATGACTGATTATTATTAAATTTGATAACTTCCAATTGGACTTTAGACAATCGATGCAAACTTGATTAGCAAAATGTTAGGCTGGTTTAAAGGTAATTATTGAATAAGTAAATGCAATTAGTTTTAACAATATCTATAATATCTTTAACCGCAAAATACATATTATATGTATTATAATAATAATAATTAATTTGAAGTTGCTATAATTAAATAGAGCAGTGTGATCCTTGAAAACAGTGTAGAAATTGTCGGAAGTGAGCACTTCCTTGGCACATAGGATCAATAAAAGCAATACTGATTAATTCAAAATTTGCATTTAATAACAAAAATGAAAAACTACAAAACTCGGAATTAGTCTATAAAATCGATTGCAAGAATTGTGATGCTACATATGTTGGTCAAACTTCTCAATATCTGTCCTTACGATTAAAACAACATAATTATGACCTAAAAAAATTTAAAAAATACTTTTATCCCAATTCCAATCTAACATCGCTAGTACAACATAGTTACAACAACAATCATGAGTTTGATTTCAACAATACGAGCATATTAATTAAAGAATCCAACTATTTCAAACGGATATTCTTAGAAATGGTATTTATTAAAAAATTTAAAAATAGCGTCAACAAACGTACAGATATTGAGAATTTGTCCCATATATATAGTAACTTAATCGATTTATTATAACCTTTTACATAATTGTCTCTGTTAAATCCTATCAAATTGCTGTTTTTCGTTTTCACTACTCTCAACTATCAGTATAACGGATATTAATTAGAGGTGAATATAGATTTTATTTCCAATTTTATCAGTGAAACTACATTTTACTTTTAACAATTTTTATGAGTTTTTATTTAAAAAAAACCAACAATGTCAACACCATGTTCATTAACCGATCAAACAAAATACTGAAAGAAATTGACAGCATTTTGGTAAGATAAAAAACATATTTCAATTTTTGTTAATTTTAACTTTATTTCCACAAAATAATTGTTTTTCACCATATAAATATTCTCACCCACGTTTACATACAACCATTGTATCAACATTATAATTTTTCTTGTAGACTCTGAAGATGGTATGAAGAATACCGAAACGTTAGTTATTAAATGCAAATTTTGAATTAATCAGTATTGCTTTTATTGATCCTATGTGCCAAGGAAGTGCTCACTTCCGACAATTTCTACAATAATAATTAATGTATAACAATTTCGAATATCGATTTAATATTTGAATACTTTTTAGATTTAATATTTGAATACTTTTTATGAAATTTAGACTGTAAAAATTTATCTCCAGTATAAATATCAAGCACTATAAAACAAGGGACATACAAATTGCAATTTGTGATACATTGACACGATAACAGGTTAACAAATGTGACACTTTAAAAAGAGTTTCTCGCAATATATCTGAGGGATACGGACGACGTACAAATAAGTATTTTATTAGAAACAGAACTGCAACGTATCTGAAATTAGATACATTCGAAAAGAGTACACAACCCGATTGCAATTGCCATAACACTATAAATTAATAAACGCGATTGATGAAAACAGTCCGAAGTTAAGGTATGAGAAAAGTATAGTCGTGAATCGTGGCGACTGTATGCGTAATACGTTTTTTGTCAAAAATCAGTATTTTAAATAAATTTTGTCGAAGAAAAAGAGATAGTCGTGTCGATTGTCAATGTTACCTTTTGGGAATAAAGAAGTTAAATATTAGTATGGTTCCCGGGGGAAATTCACTTTCCTTTGTGAATTAAATCAGTCTTAACTTGTTAATAGTTAGTGGGTTATTTTCTGAGAATATTAGTATGTTAAAGATTTTGGTTTAAGGAATAATAACGCCGGAATGTCCAAGTTAGTGTAACATCCAGGAAATAAATTGTCAAATCCGGTGATTTTAAATATAAATAGGTAAAAACCTATATAAAGTATTAAAATATCAAGTAAATTAATATTATTAAACAACGAACGTGTAGCAAGTGCAACGAATATACACACTCGAATATATCCTCAAACAGGCACGTTGCAATATGTTATATCAGAATAATTTTTATAAAATACCATTATCATTTCGTATTTGGATATTAATCAACTTTAATTATTTAATAAACGTGATCTATTAATCAATGATTAATTAGATTAAAATGTGTGGGAAGAAATTATCTTAACCACGTGCACCTTACACCATCATGAAAAATTGAATCTCACAAATGGTTTCTAATAATCATAACCTAAATATAATATAAATATAATTTGCAAATGTTCATTTATCTTAGTTTTGTTGATGAAATTTATAATTAATTTGCAGGGGGTCTCCGTGCTAAAATTAATTATTGATAAAACCGTGCTCGAACAGCTAGTATTGAATGCAGCTAAACTGTGTACGATGCACCTGAAGCCAGGTCCAAAGAGAGACTCCCCGTGCTTCCGGTAATTACATACCGAAACGCGAATTATTGAATGAAAAAGTATAGCTTTGTCGCTAATTATGATACACACTACGCCATCTCTTTGTAGCATTGTACGGTAAATTAATTATAGACCAAGGAGGAATCAAAATTGTCCACGGCGTGACAGATAAAAATGGTTCGAATTCATAATACAATGAGGTTCGTTCGTATGAACAGTCTTGTCAAATGGACAATTCCATGACATGTGTTAATTTTTATCTCATAATCCTCTATATGAACAGCAGGGGCAGAGCAGATAGTAAAAAAAGATAAAAAATGAAAAAAATCCAGACGGGAAACCGTCTACAACAAACGCCTTCGTAGCGTTCACCGCCGCTCTCTTTGCAGCAGCAGCCTCGGACTAAAGGTCGGTCGGAAGGTAGTGCATCGTGACAAGGAGCACTACCTGC
This sequence comes from Mongoloraphidia duomilia, assembly GCA_039654895.1. Lineage (NCBI taxonomy): Eukaryota > Metazoa > Arthropoda > Insecta > Raphidioptera > Raphidiidae > Mongoloraphidia > Mongoloraphidia duomilia. The sequence continues at coordinate 19,250,979 of CM077520.1, forward strand.
CGAATCAAATTTAGCGCACGCCAACGCAGTAGTTACAAATCGTAAACGAAGCTGCCGAATCGTGATTACGCTATAGCAACGTTTCGACAACGCCTTCCCGTTCAATTTAAGTGTAATGTCCCCCTTAAAAAAAATGTCAGTGGTACCCTCCCACCCGATTCGTAAACGAAGCAGCCGAGTCGCGATTGGACAACAGCAACGTGCAGGCACCGCCTTGCCGTTTAATTTGAGTATAATATCCACTTTTGAAAAAAAAAATTTTGATGGTGCCCTCCCACCCAATTTGCAAACAAAGCTGCCGAGCCGCGATTGGACGACAGCAACTAGGCCCCGCCTTGCCGTTTAATTTGATTATAATGTCCACTTTTGAAAAAAAAATTTTAATGATGCCCTCACTCCCGACTCTTAACGAAGCTGCCGAGCCGCGATTGGATGACAGCAACGTATAGGTACCGCCTTGCTGTTTAATTTGAGTATAATGTCAACTTAAAAAAAAAATTTTCAGCGGTACCCTCCCACCCGATTCGTAAACGAAGCTGCTGAGCCGCGATTGGACGACAGCAGCGTATAGGTACCGCCTTGCCGTTTAATTTGAGTATAATGTCAACTTAAACAAAAAAATTTCAGCGGTACCCTCCCACCCGATTTGTAAACGAAGCTGCTGAGCCGCGATTGGACGACAGCAGCGTATAGGTACCGCCTTGCCGTTTAATTTGAGTATAATGTCGACTTTTGAAAAAAAAATTCTGCGGTACCTTCCCACCCGATTCGCAAACGAAGCTGCCGAGCCGCGATTGGACGACAGCAGCGTATAGGTACCGCCTTGCCGTTTAATTTAAGTATAATGTAGACTTAAAAAAAAAAATTTCCAGTGGTACCCTCCCACCCGATTTGCAAACGAAGCTGCCGAGCCGCGATTGGACGACAGCAGCGTGTAGGCACCGTCTTTTCCCTTTAATTTGAGTATAATGTCGACTTTTTTATTTTTTCCGGAAAAGCGACGCCATGCTGGAAAATGGCTTTTCCGTTGGGAGGCTGGGAGGTCACAAAACGGCGAATTATATCTACAAATATTATTTTTAAAAATAATTTTTTAAAATTTTTAAAATATTAAAATTTTTAAAATTTCTAACATGATTTTTTTACGTTTTAGGACGTTTTAAGACTTTTAAAATTTTTAATTTTTTTTTTAATAATTTTTTAAAGTTTTTAAAAATTCATAAAAATTATAAAAAATTTTTAAAATTTTTCACATGATTTTTTCAACGTTTTAGGATGTTTTAAGACTTAAAATTTCTAAATTTTTAAAAATTTTTTTGAAAATTTTTAAAAAATTTTTTAAAAATGTTAAAATTTTAAAAGTCTTAAAACATCCTAAAACGTTGAGAAAATGTTTAAAATTTTTAATAATTTTTATGAATTTTTAAAAACTTTGAAAAATTTTTAAGAGAAATTTTAAAAATTTAAAAATTTTAAAAGTCTTAAAACATCCTAAGACGTAAAAAAAATCATGTTAAAAATTTTAAAAATTTTAATATTTTAAAAATTTTAAAAAATCATTTTTAAAATTAATGTTTTTATTTGACTTGCAAAAAAATTTTTCTTTAATAAATCGGCTTTATTTTGCGTTTTCCAATCGATTTACACTAAGAAATTCAACTTTGAAGCATTTTTGCACCGTTAAATGAGGTTCAATAATGAAATCTTTTTTCGAAGTTATTAACTGCAAATTACGTTTAAATACGGTAAAAAAATGGTTTTTACCTTTGGACATGCAAATTAGCATTGAAAAACATTCGAATTGATAAAAACAAGTTTTTACCGTATTTAAACGTAATTTTCAGTAAATAACTTCGAAAAAAGATTTTATTATTAAACTTCATTTAACGGTGCAAAAATGCTTCAAAGTTGAATTTCTTAGTGTAAATCGATTGTAAAACGCAAAATAAAGCCGATTTATTAAAAAAAAATTTTTTGCAAGTCAAATAAAAATATTAATTTTAAAAATTGTTAAAATAAAGATAAAATTTCAATTCGTACTTCCCGGGCTTTTTTAATATTTATAATTATATATAATTTCTAAGTTTGAACTGTGTTGCATAATTATTATGAGAGTATAAATCTGTCTGCTTTTTATATACTATACAGGGTGTTCCGTAAAGAATGCGCCAAAAAGTAATCCTATATTCTAGACATAAAAATAATAAGATTTAACCCAACTTGCCTTATAAAATTTGAGAAAAAAATGGGGACATAAATGTGCTCCAAATAGGCCGCAATACTAGCGCCCTCTTTTTAGAAACTCAAATCTGTTCACATTTTATTTTTGTCTGCCCTAAAAACCCATGGGTACCAAATTTCAACTAGATATCTCAAAAACTGTTCGATTTATTTAAAGAAACTCAAATATAAAATCTAACTTTAACACCCTGTATATCCGAAACGAACGACATTTCTAGAAGGCAAGTTGGGTTAAATCTCATTATTTTCATGTCTAGAATATAAGATTACTTTTTGGCGCATTCTTTACGGAACACCCTGTATACTGTTTATTTCTGTTAACTAAACGACGTGCTCGCTAACCTGTTTTTTCAATAAACGAATCAAATCAATTGTATAAATTTATTACTGTTTTTCTTCACCGACATTCCACATCATATCCAAATTTATCAGATTATGGGCTCAGGCACAACTGTAACGTGTAAAAAACAGTATTAAAAGTGAATAGACTTTTGAAGATTAAGCAAGATTGCCGACCACGTGTTTTCAAGCAAAATGAGTTACAGTAATTTAGTGAGTTCTACTAGAATAGGTTAACGAAAGGTAATTACGACTCATGGTGTGTTCAGGCTGAAGCGTTATTAATAAAAAACGATGGATGGAGTTATGTCAATGGTAAAACTCCGAAACCTGTTTCTACAAATGAACCAGTGACAGCCGCAGAACAAAGTGCTATAGATCAGTGGTTAATTGCTGATAGTAAAGCGAAGGCTGACTTAATCTTGTCTATTACTCCAAGTATTGCTAAACGGGTTGGCAAATTAGAGACTTCTCGTAGCGTTTGCTTGAAGTTGAAAGAAACGTTTGCGTCAACTGGTCCAATAAGGAAAGCTACTCTCTTACATGCACTCACTTTATCAAAAATGTCTGAAGGAGATGATGTTCATGAACATTTGAATGTTTTCTTCGATACTGTTTCGAAACTTGAGGCAATGGATATAGACATAAATGAAGAGCTTTTAACAACATTATTACTCAACAGTCTTCCTGACAGTTATGACAATTTTTCTGGTAACATGAGATGTCGTGATAAACTACCAAATCCTGATGAGTGTAAAATAAAAATTCTAGAAGAGTTTGAGAGAAGGAAGTCAAAGACCAAGCGTGATGAACAGGCGATGTTAGCTGCTAAAAGGTATTATTCAAATAAAAATACTAGTGATAAGCTTTCTTATAGTCACAATGACGACTCAAAGGGAAAAAGGTTCCCGTTCAGATGTAGCAGATGTGGTGAAGTTGGGCACAAGGCTGCTGATTGTCCACTGCGTCAGGATCAAGGACAAAAAGAAGTGCCGAACCAAACTGAACAACAGTTCAGACGCCAAAATCGAAACAATAATCGAGATAAAGCTAACTTAAGCGAAGAATCATTTCTAGCTGAGGCTGTACAACATGAGAGTGCTTTTCAAGTTGAAGATAAAAGTCATGTACTAACGAGATGGTGCTTGGATAGTGGCAGTACGTCCCATTTATGTAAAGAGGAATCGTTGTTTACATCATGGGTTCCGGCTGATCGAGCTAAGTTGAATCTGGCATGCAATTCATCAGCGGATGTACGGGCGAAGGGAACAGTTCGTCTTCCCGTATCAGACGGACAAACCTCAACGTCAATAAAATATTTAGAGAGCATCTTGTTCGTTCCTGATCTGCGTGTGAATTTGTTGTCTGTAGCAAAGATCACCAACAAAGGATATGAAGTCACGTTCAAACAGAAAGAAGCAGTGGTTAAGGATAGTTCGGGTGAAGTGAGAGTAATAGCTGATAGAATCGGCGACCTCTACTACGTCAGAGAACCTACTGAATCAGTCCACGTAGCTATTTGTGTCTCCAAGCAGGATCGAAGTGACATACAGGCATGGCATGAAAAGATGGGACATCTGAATGCAAATGATCTACAATCGATGGTGAAAAACGACTTTGTAAGAGGTATAAAACTAAAGGTTGGTGAAGAACTTCCACCTTGCTCAATCTGTCTCGAGGGTAAATTAACGACGCTACCGTTTCCGAAGACAGAAGATAGAAGTGACATGCCTCTGCAGTTGGTATATTCAGATATTTGTGGACCAATGAGGACTCGATCCAATGGGGGTGGTTTATACTTTGCCACCTTCATAGACGATTACTCAAGATGGTGCGAGGTTTTCATTTTAAAGAAGAAAAGTGATATTTTCACTGTATTTCAAAGTTATAAAAACTTGGTCGAAAATAAATTTGACTTAAAAATTAAATCATTTCAGTCTGACAATGCTCGTGAATACACATCAGCTGAATTTAACAATTTTTTGAAGACTAATGGGATCCAGAGACGACTTACAGTTCCGTATACGCCTGAACAAAATGGCGTAACTGAACGCAAAAATCGAACGCTTGTAGAGATGGCGCGCTGCATGATTCTGCAATCAGGTTTACGACTGTCATTCTGGGGTGAAGCTATTTGTACGGCAAATTTCATTAGAAATAGATGTCCAACGATCACACTATTAGGAAGAACACCGTATGAATATTGGACTAGCAAGCTACCAAACCTTAAATACTTCAAGACATTTGGAGAGACAGCTTTCGTGTTAAGTAAAGAAGGAAATAAAGATAAGTTTGAAGCCAAATCAACGAAAGGGATTTTTGTGGGTTATTCTCCGGAAGCCAAGGCTTATAGTATTTTTCTACTTGCGACTGGAAAAATTGCAACTACCAGAGATGTTCACTTCCTGGGCGAGATGTGTTATCAACCACATAAGGAAGACATTATTTCACTGGAGACAAAATGTGGAAACTCAATACTTGTTTCAGATGATGAAGGTGACGAAATGAGTGAGCTTGATGAAACTGAGACTAAAGTCGCTACAACAAACTCAGATGAAACGACGACGACACTATTCAAAAGAGGTCGAAGACGACCAAGAAGTGTTCGCTCAGGAAATCGCGGTAGACCAAGAAAACCATTCCAGATGGTACCAGTGACTTTCATACGAAATACTCCATCGACTAATTCCATGTCTGAAACGACTCCAACGACTCCTGAAATTGAAATTACCGAGGAGTTAGTGGATGAAGTCTTTGATGTTGCCCAAATGGAAAATGTAGAAGGTGCTCAGGTTGCTAATGAAGAGGATCAAATTGTTGCTTACGCACTCAATATTTTCTCATTTTAATAATTAAGTAACGTACTCATTGAGGGGGTGTGTTAAAATAAAGATAAAATTTCAATTCGTACTTCCCGGGCTTTTGTCATATTTATAATTATGTATAATTTCTAACTTTGAACTGTGTTGCATAATTATTATGAGAGTATAAATCTGTCTGCTTTT
>CM077520.1:19256663-19274120 GCA_039654895.1 Mongoloraphidia duomilia
TTCGTTTAAAACGTCAAAAGAAGTTACGTATTCGTATGGAAAAATGCCTTTGCCTGTGACGAGTTTAAATTGTTCTACGTCCGGATATTGTTTTCTTAGCTCGACAAAGTCGTTCTCTTTCATTGTTTTCGACAATGTGCTCAAACTGAACGAAAGAAAACGAAACGAATCCAGAAATCTGATTTCAAGTTGATTTTTGTTTCCATCATCGTCATTAGCATCATCATCAGACAAAGGAAATTTTGCACTGAACGAGATGTATTTCTCTTTATGTATAGGTATTACCGAAATATTGTCACAAACCGAAGCCAACTGTTTGATGAACAAATGACTGTCAAAATTACTCAAATTGTGGAAGAAAACCGGAATGAATTTTGGAATCTGATAATTTAAATTGCATATGCTGTGTGCATATCCGCGAGGTTCCCCTGTCAAATGACAGTGATCCAAAACAATTGAATCGCTCTCATTGTCGTCGGTGAAACTCCTCTCGCAGATATGACATTCGTCTTTGCGCAACAGTTCGATATCGTCGCTTCTGAGTTGACGTAAAGGAACTACCGCGTCTAAAATTTTGTAAATTTTTTTCGAGTCCGACACAAGACTTTGAATAAATTTTATTGTGCAGTCGTCGCCGTTGAAGAGCTTCAATTCAGATAGCGTATCGTCATAATTACACTTAATATAGTATGCAAAACTGTGCGGTACGTGTTGCTTCAAGGGCACTGTGAACGATTCGGTAGGGTCGGGCATCGTCGTGTGTATAGGTCTCAACACTGTTTCCGAATCAGCATATATGACGAAGGGTAACAACTCTTTGCGTTCGTAATTTTTGAATTTTATAATGTTACCGGGACTTTCGCGACCTAAACGATCTTTTTTCAACTCTGCAGTAGGTAATGTTACCCTCACCTTCCCACAGTCCTGTTCACAGTGTCTTGTAAGCAATTTTTCACTACCGAAATATGTTAAGCAACAATCACAAATGAATTTCTTTTCTTTATTCTTGCTTAACTGAGCTGATACTAATCTTGATAAATTTCAAATCCAGACATAGTGATTGTTGCTTGACGCGTCATCGCTTATATATAACAAGTTTACATGATTGGTTTTTTTCTCCCGAGTGCTGTACAGGGGGCCCGCTATGTTGCAATGTTCATCGAGACTGAAAACGTTCACGCTCACAAAATCGTTTAGTTTTTCAAATTGTCCAATATTTTTTAGCGTCATAGGAAACACTAAGCCGTCTAAATTTAAAACTTCGCTGTAATGCGGATAGGATGTGATACGGTCACTGCTCTTATCTACCGGAAATAGCGCGCTGACAACGGCCCAAGCAAAACAAGCGCAGTCATTGTTTTGTACGTTAACACACGCTTTTCGATCTTTGATTTTTTTCGGTAATTCAATATACGAAGAAGCGTGCAGCGGATTATATTTCATGACGGAGAGTTCCAGATAGTCGATTTTTTGCAAGGTCCACCCCGAATCGCGTTCCTGGGACTCGGTCGCTTTTTTCATAATATTGTTTTTGAAATGAGTTAATGTCGCCTCAATGTCGGTGCCGGCGTTAAATACGACGTTTTTCGTATTAAAGGACTTTAAATCGCTCACTATCTCGTCCTTTTTTAATACGAAATAATGAGCAAATAATTCAAAATTTATTTTTACAGTGATATGTTTTTCTAAATTTGATTTTATTAAGTTAATAATGGCGTTTCTGTTGTTCTCAAAAAAGTCGTCGATATTTAAGTCATTGTACTTTGTATTATTGATTCTGTAAGATATTATTCTCTTGTTGAAAGCAAACTGTGACACTTGTATATTATCGCGATAAGGCACGTAAATGTTTTCTTTGTGGCTGTTGCTCTTTTGGTGAGCGCCGAACGAACCGGACGACACTTCAACACCGCAAACTTCGCACAAAATAGTGTTTTGTTTTTTTTGTCTTTTTGACGATGTCGATGGTTCATTATCATCGTCATCAACACCGTCAGTTTGCAGTTGTCGCTTCATTGTGGTGACAACAGCGACTGAAGCGCCGGCTGGTTTTTCAGGCACTTTTATTATAATGTGAGAGCGAGCCAAATGCACTTCTAATTCGTCCGCTCGCAAGATTTGCAATCCGCACACGACGCATTCGTGAAAACCGTCTTTAAAAATGTCAGTGTGAACGTTTTCATGTCGTTTTCTATTGTCATGTCTAGTAAAACCTTTGTCACACACAGCACACTTAAACATTTTTTCAGTTATATTTAACAGAAAAATGTAATCTATAAAGGTTTTGCGGTGTAGCGTGTATTGAAAAATATATTATATACTACTTCATTTGTTGATGATTATTGAAAAAATACTGTATTCTTCCACAGAATTTGGAATCGGTATATTGTGAGATAATATTTTTCTATAAGCTATTCCCCTTAAACTAGTTACATTCGATAAACAAAAGTTACATTTAGAAATTAAATTCATTAAAGTTTTTTTACATTTAAAACAGTGCAAATGTTTCAGTACTGCAAAATCTTGATAACGATATCTACACAATAGCAAATTTTCTAAATAGTATTTTTTCTTCTCATATAGAAGTAATATGCACGCTCCAGGAAGTTGTTTCCGTTCACAGAGGAAACAATAACTTTCTGAAGTATTTTTAATGAATTTACATTCTTTAAATTTCTCTGTGCAATCAGTGCAAAAGTTAATGTTAAATGAATCGTTATAGTATTCACAAACTGTAAAGCACTTGCACTGCATAGAAAATATAATCGCTTACTTAGAAGTCGAAGCGGACGTGCTGGCGTTTTCTTCTTTTTCTTCTGTCAATTTGATTCGCTTCTTGGCTATTTCTTCTTCTTTTTCTTCTGTATTCTTGGTTTGCTTGTCGTCATCGTCGTCGGCTTCTGCGCTGTTTTCAATGAAATTCACAATCGAAGTGGTGTTTTTGAATTTGCCTATAGTTTTTTCTCCTCTGTACGTCATCGACACGTTTTTCATAGAAAGCAAATTAGTTCTTTCTTCTTGACTTAGTTTCTCAAACCTCGCTGGCAGAAAGAATATTCCCCTCTCTTCTTTTAAAGTAATGCCTATCTTATCCCCGAATCTTGTTTTTATTGATTGGATTTTTTCTATCCGATAAGTTTGATCTATTTTTAAATCTTTAAGTTTTCTGAATTTAGCAGCTTCTTGACAGCTGCCAATTTGATTGAAAAGTTGAACATTCATCTGTAAAAATAAATTATAATTAATAATTATAAAGATTAAATTCTATAACAAAGGATAGTATAATTTATTTTTTTCTTCTTCTTACCTTTTTAAAGCTCGTTCTATTTTCACTTTAGTAAACTGAAAAAACCTAGCGCAACACGTCGCACGTCTTGTTAACGATCTGAAACAAAACACTAGCTTTACAACTCTATTTATACTAAGTGAAAAATAACTGAAATGTAAGTATTTTCTTACTTACTAATACTAACACTCTCAGAAATTATTATCTGGATTGTAGCAGATTTCTGTTTTTAGTCGATTTATTTCATCAGCGTGTTTCTGACTGAGTAAAAAACTGGTCTTGTCCAACAGTCTATAAAATGTCTGTCTATCTTCGCTGTCTGCTGGGCAATTATTGTCAAATCCTTTGAATAACAACTGATGTGTCAACGCTCTATCAACTGCTGAGAAACGTATGTCCAGCCAAGTTGTTCTATCGGAAGTTACAACCTCAGCAATTGTATAGAGATCGCTTTCAGACAGCGAAAATATTAGTTCAACTTCAGAAAATTCAGGCTTATATCGCACGCTTTTAACAACAATGCTATTTAAATTCACGTATTTATCGAAAATAATGTCCCACTTTACGTACACTAGTCCGCTGTAATTGAAATTTTCCAAAACTGAGCAAGTTGCCATAACTAAAAAAGTTTTAATTGAAGAATAGAATATGCTCCAATAAATAATTATTATAATTAAATTATCACTACACTTACCAGCTTTAAAGACACTTTGTACACTGACTGTGACAACTAATGTTCTGTAATATGAATATATACCCCACAAATTTTTAAAATATCCCCTGCTTAAGTGAGTGGGGGGTGAAGCACTGTGAACTGGTCTCCCTACAAATGTAAATATCGAGAAGTTTCTAAAGTACATCGATATATTATATTTTTTCATAAGTGATTTCACTTTGCCTATAAATGTCCCTTGTACCATTGTTTGGCCAACTATTTTTAAAAAAATTCTAACTTCAAGGCAAAGCCGTTCAACTGTGTATTGTTATCGGTGCAGGTGTTTGAATATTAAAATGTCTTTCAGCATATTTTATATGAGGACAGACAATAAAAAACAATTGATTACGTGACTTGCACTGTCTGCATTAGTAATTACCTAGTTTAACTTTCACGACCTGGTTCCATAAAAAATTGTTATAATTTGCATATTATATTGTACAAACATCCTTGTCATGTTTGCATAGTAATTTGAACCTTACTTTCGCGACCTGACGCAATAAAAATATTATTGTGTAGGAGAATTAACTATGACGTTTTCTCCCCACTAGATCAAACGAATATAATAATATTATAACATTATGACAGTCATAGATAGGCAGCGACGAACTATGTATGAAATTGTCTAATTTTCAATATCGCGTATATTCTTTAGTGAAACTTGTGTTCGCATTTTTAATGTATTAATAATATCACCGTTATTGATTTTAAAAATTACCAGTATTGTGTTTATAAAAGTATGGAGAAAATATTCTATGGTTATGCGCTAATCTTTAAAAATGTGATTAAAAATAATATTCGTTTTGTGAACTAGGGGTGAGTAATTCTTTTGTCAAAACACTTTTTTTGTTTTAGTCGCTGATTGCTATAATACGTGCGTCAAATTCAACATTTTGGAAATATTATTTTTAGAAACGAAATTTCGAAATGCGCGTTATTTGTTTTTTTTTTTGAACATTTGCATAAATTAGATTTTAAATTATAGACGCTCAACAGCTGCTGCTGAGAAAACTGTACAATGTAGCAGGTAGGGGGAGACTCCTGAACGTTCTGTCAAAAAAATATAAATTATTTAATAACATTTTGAAATATTATTTTTGAAAATTATTTTTCAAAATTTTGAAAATTTTTTTGGAATTTTTTTTTTCAAAAAAATTTTTTTCCAAATTTTTTTTCCCCAAATTTTTTTTTCCCAAATTTTTTTTTCCCAAATTTTTTTTTCCCAATTTTTTTTTTCTCAAATTTTTTTTTCCCAAAATTTTTTTTTCCCCAAATTTTTTTTTCCCAAATTTTTTTTTCCCAAATTTATTTTTTCCCAAATTTATTTTTTCCCAAATTTTTTTTTCCCAAAATTTTTTTTCCCAAAATTTTTTTCCCCTAAATTTTTTTTCCCAAATTTTTTTCCCAAATTTTTTTTTAAATTTTGAGAATATTACTGCCTATTCAAAAAATCAAAATTTTTTGTTTACATGTAAGCTGCACTGGTCTGCTGTGACGTGTACTCCCACTCCGAATTTCTAATTACGTTCAGTGTTCACCTCCCCGTTCTACCCCGCACCCTGTAAAAATTGTCAAACCCCCCACTCGTCAAATGTTAACAGGCCCCGTTCGTAACCTGTAAAATGTTAACAGGCCCCGCCTTCCCCGGTAATACGTTTCTTGCGAATACGCCGCTACCCGAGACCTATCCCCGCGGCGTTCATTTTTATTTGATAACGTCCCTCGCGGTCGTTTGCCATTTTTATTTTTCTATTAATGCTGTCGCAGTCGACGGCCATCTTGTTGGTAACGCCCTCTCGTCTGATTCGCGAACGAAGCTGCCGATCGCCGATTGGACGTCGGAACCTTGAAGGGGAAGAGTTCCCGTGTGATTTGAGCATAATGTCGGTTTTTAAAAAAAAATCTGTGACGCCCCCCTCTCGCCTGATTCGCGAACGATGCTGCCGATCGCCGATTGGACGTCGAAACCTTGAAGGGGAGGAGCTCCCGTGTGATTTGAGTATAATGTCGGTTTTTTTTAATTTGGTAACGCCCCTCGACCGCCATTGGTCGGTAGGTAGTAGAAGGGGGAGTTGAGGCGCCAGAACCCGCCAAATCTAACTACTCCTATTCTTCATCCTCGTTTACATCATTTTCAAATACATCTGGTTTTTCTTGTTTATTAATTATGCCCATTTTTTCATTTCTTTCGGTTCTCTGGGAAGCCTGACTACCCCCCTTAAAGTCCAGATTTACTCGTGTCCTATCGTTTCTCGATGGAGATCGCCAGTCACTGCTAGGCGCGAGTTTTGATTGGTAATTAGAATTTTCAGGTCCGGTCCTGTGGTAATTGTTATTTCGCCATGGATCCTGTTCAATTTGATTCCGCCGACTCGCTTGAAAAGCGCGCTGACCCTTCTGATTCTGCTGTGCGTAACGTCTATTCCGATAATTTCTTTGGAAATCGGCGCCTTGGTTACCTGTACTTGAATACCCTTCATTATAGTTTCTTTTCGACGAATCATTATCTATTCTACTTAAAATCTCCAACGCTTCTTGTGCATTGTTCGGACTCGTAAGCAACAGCTGATTATACCATGGGTCTGGATAATGTTTAAAAATATGTCTGATCAACCGAGGTGTTGGTATAGGAATGTCCAAAAATTGCACCTTTTGGAACCAATGATTAAAATGTTCTACAAACGTACCATTCCTTGGATTATAGGTTCTTGTGGTTGTTAAACTTATATAAATCTGTTCTTGCAAATCCGGTCCCCAAAAGTACTTTAGGAATTCGGTTTTAAATTCCTCGAAATTATTTAATCTGTTTTCTAAAACTTCGAACCACTCTCGCGCTCTGCCTTCCAGGTATTGTCGGACATATCTTTTAAATTGTTGATTTTTCGTCGTCATAAATTCTTGTTTCATTTTTAGTTCTAATGCTTCGATAAATTCTACTGGATGCTGGGAGTCTTGCATACCCCGAAAGCTGTTGACATGCGTTTTGAAAAGGTTCCGGTTTCTTTCATTTCTTGGTTTGTCTGTGCCGCTGTTTTCTCGACCATTTCTTTCGTTTGTCTCGCGGTTTCTTTCATTTCTCCTCCCATCCGCATCAGCATGGCCATCATCGATGTCATCGTATCCTGATTTTCATCATTTCCGGAGCTTATTGTCCTTCGTCTTTGTATGCTTGGTACAGGGCTGGCGACAGTGGAATCGGCTACCGCATTCTCGCTGTCCGCTGTGGGTTGATCTTCTGGATCAGTTGCGCATTCCATCTTCTTTCCTTCGGAGGGATTTCGCTCGCCATCCGACATTTTTAAATCAATTTTTTATTCTTCAAATGTTAATATTAACCGCGAGTAATTACCCAGCAAGTTATGTAATACGTTATTAATCTGATTAGTATTCCTCGTTATTGGTTATATTTTATTTATTTTATAAAATATTCGCTTAAATTTATTACGCGTCTTTACAATATTATTATTATTTAATCATTTAAATTTATCTTTTAGATTTAATATACTGTTTTAGTTTATTATGAAAATAAATGGTTTTGTTTATAATTTATTCGTCCGTACGTGGTACTGTCCAAAAAAAAAAATTTTTTTTCAAAAATTTTCAACAAACCAATTTTGTCTGTTTTTGTTGTGACCTGTCAGTTTTTTTAGTCAGGTCCTGTCACGGTCGCCAATTGTAACGGTTCTGTTCTTTAGGCCGTCTCAAAAGGTACTGTTTGGGTCCCTGAGCAAATTTGGCTCTAAAAAACTCCCACCGCGTAACTTATTGTCTGTAATCTTAAGAGACAGACGGACGTTCGTTTAAAGCCTGTGGACAGTAAAGACAGGATCGGTGGGTCCGCATACAAGGAGTTTGTGGGTTTGACGGATCGTCCTAAACCACTTAGGTACCCTATAACCTTTCTATGCTACTCTTAAGTTGAAAATTGTAATTTAAAAATGCCAAGTTCGAATATAGTTCTCCAGCCGCGTAACGTTCTGGTGCTAGGGTGTACGTATGGCGTGTGAACCTCTAGTCGCCGGTATTATATCCAGGCATACTAAACGCTCTGTGTCTGAAATGTCACGTGTCTGTAATTGCTTCGCGTTAGGGCGCATACGCCCGTTAACCGCTAATCAACAATGTGTACTTTACGGAGTCGTCTAGAGGATACAGATATCCGTTATAGACTTGGCCGTGGTGTGTGAGTGTTCAGTTGTATTTTACGGAGTCGTCTAGAGGATACAAATATCCGTTATAGACTTGGCCGTGGTGTGTATGTAGGTGGTATCAGCGTGTACAATGCTTCACTGGCTGGAGAATATTCAATACTGAAATAAACAGCTGTAATTCAAAATCAATTAGTTTTAAATGAAAAAGTTTCGGTAATTTCAGCTAGTGCCGATTTATTGAACAAACAACTCAAACCAAAATTATTTACAATCAATACACATTTACAAATCCTTAGAAACACATTATCGTGTTCATCAATCTAGACACATTTTTTATGTATCTGTGGTTTCATTGAAACCGATAAAATTTAAATGAAAATTACCATTGTATTTAGTAACTAGTGACAGAAGGTCAAAATAGCATACTTGACAGATGGTCAATGAAATTTATTAAAAGACCAACAGCACTTGTGTATTAGCCCCTTAGACCGATAGACCACTAGAGCCCATCATTGGTAAAAACGAAAAATCACTTTGTGCCGTAAAGCCTATCAACTCACCGGTCGCGAATCGCAACGATGAATGTGAACGAGTCTGAGGGATTCGTCCACTTGAGTCCGAATTGAACTGTTGTGAGCTCTGAAAAGAACAGATTTATATAAGTTTAACAACCACAAGAACCGTTACAATTGGCGACCGTGACAGGACCTGACTAAAAAAACTGACAGGTCACAACAAAAACAGACAAAATTGGTTTGTTGAAAATTTTTGAAAAAAATTTTTTTTTTTGGACAGTACCACGTACGGACGAATAAATTATAAACAAAACCATTTATTTTCATAATAAACTAAAACAGTATATTAAATCTAAAAGATAAATTTAAATGATTAAATAATAATAATATTGTAAAGACGCGTAATAAATTTAAGCGAATATTTTATAAAATAAATAAAATATAACCAATAACGAGGAATAATAATCAGATTAATAACGTATTACATAACTTGCTGGGTAATTACTCGCGGTTAATATTAACATTTGAAGAATAAAAAATTGATTTAAAAATGTCGGATGGCGAGCGAAATCCCTCCGAAGGAAAGAAGATGGAATGCGCAACTGATCCAGAAGATCAACCCACAGCGGACAGCGAGAATGCGGTAGCCGATTCCACTGTCGCCAGCCCTGTACCAAGCATACAAAGACGAAGGACAATAAGCTCCGGAAATGATGAAAATCAGGATACGATGACATCGATGATGGCCATGCTGATGCGGATGGGAGGAGAAATGAAAGAAATGAAAGAAACCGCGAGACAAACGAAAGAAATGGTCGAGAAAACAGCGGCACAGACAAACCAAGAAATGAAAGAAACCGCGAGACAAACGAAAGAAATGGTCGAGAAAACAGCGGAACAGACAAACCAAGAAATGAAAGAAACCGCAAGACGAGCGGAAGAAACTGCGAGACAAACGAAAGAAATGGTCGAGAAAACAGCGGAACAGACAAACCAGGAAATGAAGAAAACAGTGGAAGAGACAAACCAGGAAATAAAGAAAACAGTGGAACAGACCAACCAGGAAATGAAGAAAACAGTGGAACAGACCAACCAGGAAATGAAGAAAATAGTGGAACAAACGAATCAGGAAACGCTGTCGCGGCTTGATGAAGCCATAATACAATTCACAGAAAAAACGAAAAATTTGGAAGAAAAACATAAACAGATGGGAATCGAGGTGGCTCAGCTCACTGACAAACAAGAAAAAATAGTCAGCAAGGTTGATCATCTAGAGACACAGGCACTGGACAAATTTCCTCTACACGAAAGCAAATTCGAAGTTATCTCCGCCAAACTCGTGCAAAACGATGGCGAAATAGATATGGTAAAAAATAAAGTAGTCAGGATAGAAGCGGCTTTAAGAAGCGGCGCGGGAACATACCCACAGGAGCAATACTCGCCAAACGTGGACCCGTTTAGAATACAAATAAAAAGCTTTCGAGGAATGCAGGATCCTCAGCACCCCATCGAATTTATAAAAGAATTAGAACTCAAATTGGAGCAAGAATTTGTGACAACAGAAAATCAAGAATTTAAACGATATGTTCGACAGTATCTGGAAGGACGAGCGCGAGAATGGTTCGAAGTTTTGGAAAACAGATTAAATAATTTCCAAGAGTTTAAAAGTGCATTTATAAATTATTTTTGGGGACCGGAGTTGCAAGACCAGATTTATAGAAGCTTAATCGCAACCAGAACCTATAATCCCAGATATGGCACTTTGTCAGAACATTTCATTTATTGGTTCAAAAAGGTGAAGTTTTTGGATATTACAATACCTGAGGCCATGCTAATACGACACATTTTTAACCATTATCCAGAGCCGTGGCATAGCCAGCTACAAATCTGGAAACCAAGTCATGCACAAGAAGCTTTGGACTTATTGAGTAGGATAGATACGTCGCACCGAGATCGTCATGAAATGTATATAAATCAAAACAATCAGAACGCGAATTTCCACGGAAATTATAGAAATCGCCGTGACCCGCAACAGTACCAAGGGGGCGAACGCGAATTCCAAGCAACTCGTAGGAATTTTAATGAACAGAATCCACAACGAGATAATAATTTATACAGGTTTGGACAAGAAAGTTCACCTGGAAAGTCAAATCCCGGACCTAGTGGTCCAGGGAGAGAGCAATCGGGAAACGATATGCCACGCCAATAGGGAATCTGGGCTTTTGGTGTGGTAGAAAGCCTTCCCAGAGACCCGAAATAAATAAAAGATTAAATCAAATAAAAATTATTAAAAAAGAAAAATCAGTTGAAAATAATATAAGCGATGGTAAAGAATGGGAATGGCCAGTAAAAGTAAAAAATAGTTGTATGAAAACTAGTGAAAAAGCTAGTATAAAGATCTTTTTGACGTGATTTATTAATATCGTAGATCTTTATATAAAATTATAAATAAATAAATAAAACACAATAAAATTTGATTTAATCAAGACGAGTCTAAAATATGTCTGCTCACAACGAGATTACAATTTTGAATTACATGTTTGTTTCAAAAGCGTAGCTAATAGAAACTGCCAAAACAAAACAATGTTGTGTCGACAATGTAGAGTATTATGTTGACTCAAAATGACACAACATAACACCCCCCTTCGCATGGGAAAATTACAATTGAAAGTGGCCAGTTTTCAAAACTAACTGCAAAACCCACAGGAAGGAACCAAAGAATAGATATATAGTTTATTACGCATTAGTAATTACATACTAGTGTTTGTTATGATAAAAAAAAATCAATATATCATGGTGATCTGCGTCTGAGAACCATAGATGGACAGCTAGGCACGTTGTAGAAGGCGTGACGAAAGCAGGAGTCCACTAATGAAGTTCGTGAAGACGTAATGTCAATGAATTAAAATAAGTCTACGAATTGATTAAAAATAATGGTAAATAATAATTAAATCAGCTGAACATCATTCTGCTTTGAGCATGCGTAAAAAAAAATTGTTGAACATAATTCTGCTGAAAAGACAAAAAGTATCAATTCGAGGCAGATGATCAAACACAGGGAGAACAGGTAATATCCTGGAAGTGTACAAACATATATAGGAGTGTATCGACCTCAGCAGGAGTAACCTGAAAGAATATAACGAATAAGAACTAGTTGTTCGCTTCGTAAAAATGACGGTAGCATGTCGCTAATCCGTTGCACGGAGGAAAATAAGGCAGCAAAACCCATGTCTAAATCAAAAAAGTAAATATTTGATAGACAAAATAAAAAATGTTAAATACTGAATAATTATAAATACCAAATATCAAAATTCGTAGTGTTAGTGCAATTAGTGCAAATATAGATATGAATTGTTTGATATAATGTTGTGAAATGTAATGTGAATGATTATAAATATATGTTAAAAGAGCATAAAAAGCATAAAATTATTAAAAAATATAAATGTCAAAATGAAAAAATTATCAATAAAGTATAAGTTACCATGGATGATAATCTGAAAAAGTAACTTAGGAAAATAAGTAAATAAATTTATTGTACTTAAAAATAAATGAAGCGTTTGCGAAAAAATAATTAAAAAATGTCACTTTTTATCCGTTTTTCCAATAATGTTCTTCATTTGAATGTATTATTTATGTTTCTTCTAAAGCTTCTGTCCATGATATAATATTTTGAAAAAAATATAAGTAATGCTCACTTGTCAGGGGTCACCAATTATAAAGATCTTTTTGACGTGATTTATTAATATCGTAGATCTTTATATAAAATTATAAATAAATAAATAAAACACAATAAAATTTGATTTAATCAAGACGAGTCTAAAATATGTCTGCTCACAACGAGATTACAATTTTGAATTACATGTTTGTTTCAAAAGCGTAGCTAATAGAAACTGCCAAAACAAAACAATGTTGTGTCGACAATGTAGAGTATTATGTTGACTCAAAATGACACAACACTAGTAAACCAGAGAAATCATACGAAGTTGAAAATGATATAAGCGATGACGGAGAATGGTCATGGCCAGTTAAAATAAAAAATAATTATATGAAAGTTAATATAAAAGAAGAATCAGTTGAAATGAAAAACAATTCCGTAGAAATTAACGAAAAAAAAAATGCAGAAGAAATAGAATTAAATGGTACAAAAGTTATCGAAGCGGAAAAACCGCAAGAAGTTGAAATGAATTCGGTGAAAGTTATCGAGAAAAAGGAAGATAAAATAATGCAAAAGGATGCATCTAATAGAAATAGTAGTAATAAGAAGAAATTAAAAAAGGAGATTATTAAACTCCATAAAGGCATTGTCAAAATAGAAAAAGAGAAAATTAGTTTATTAAGAATATTAAAGAAAATAAAGGACGAAAATGTCCAGCTTAAAAAAGCACAAAAGGTAAAAATAAGTATTATTGTTGTGGCGAAAGAGCCAGTTAAAGAAAACTTCCACGAAGAAATTATAGAAAAAAGCGATAACTTCACTGAACATGAAACATATATAAAAAACGATAACTTTTATAATTTAAATCACCACAGCGGAAGCTTACGTAAATATAATATGAGCATCCGAAACAATAATCATCGGAAAAGAGGCTAAATATATTTTTCACTAATAACTTGTTAAAACTAAGTACACCAGACAGGCAATGTTTTATATGGACAACGAATAAATAGATAAATAAAGAACAAAATCGAAAATCCCTGGGTACAAATAGTAACCCACGGGGTGACAAGAAGAAGAAGAGGATGGTTCGGCTACTGATTGACAAGGGATGTTCAAATGGCATCTCATCGTATACCGAATCATATTATAAAAATTCGACTGATGACCAGTCCTATACTTCACACCTAGTAAATATTTGCAAAAAATAAACACTCTTTTTTTTTTTTATTCTTTGACTAGGCCCAAATAACCTTAGCTGTTGGTGGTCTTTAAAACACAATTTAATTTTTATTCTTTGAAAAAAGCATGGCCCTCTTTTTTGTTTGGTGATCTACTGATGGCTAACTTAATATAGCAAAAATCATGGTTACCTTGATTTACGTTAAATTTTTATTTTTTTTAGTAAAATATTTTTTTTCTCGAAAACTATACATTTTAGAGAAAAAAAATATTTACATTTTTTTCATATTATAACATCTAGAATTCATTTATATTTTTTTTTACCTATGTTAATACGTGACTTTGAGGACGTTTTTTTGAATATCTCAGGATCCACTGAACCGATTTGACTCAAAATCTAATCAGATCTAAGTTAAAGGCTGATAAACACAATAGAACAATCGGCATGCCCGTATGTTGTTCCGTTCTTAAGATATCGAAGGCGAAAAATTGACCACATACACACACACATACACACACACATACACACACACACACACATACAGACATCAGTCAGAAAATGATCTTAAACGATTGCTAGGGTCTCAAAACGTGAAAATCTGTTAAAATCTCGAAATATTGTTTTCGGACTGAATCCATTACTTCCCTACCATAGTAGAGGTGGGAAGTAAAAAGTAATAAGATAATATAAAAAGGTAATAATATTTTAATAATAAAAGAAGGAAACAATAATAAATTGACTTATAAAATGTCATTGAATATTAATAAATAAATAAAGAGAAAAAGATTAATGAAATAAAACCGAATATTGAGAAGTAAAATTAATCTTCACAGAAGGTTTAAACTGTCGAATATTAAATAAATAATATCAAAACTATGTAAAGAAAGCTTAAAAATATAGTTTTAAGCTAAATTATGCTAATGGACGAGAGTAAGGAGCACTTGTTTGGTACTGTGATGTAGTCACCGAAGAAGCCAGTGCTGGTGGAGTAAGAGTCGTACCAGCGGATACCGAACAATAAATGTTTGGTCCAATGACGCCGTCGCTGAAGAAGTCAGTTACTGGTGGAGTACGAGACGTATCAGCGGATACCAGACAACTCCACGGTGCAGTCAGGCACCGAACAAAAGAACGAGACGAATAAAGAAGATAGCGGACACAATGGTCGGATGACCGCAGAAGAGAATACAGTAGACATAGTGAGGTGAAAGTTATTTTGTGGTGTTGTGTTGTTTGTAGAACGATTTAAAATCGATTTAATGATAAAAAAAAAAAATTTTTTTTTAAGTTGGATTTTGAAAATTTAGTTTTTAGGATAAACAATTTTGTTCATTGTGTTAAATAAATAAGTAACTTGCCTTAGATAAGAATAATTTGGGTAATAACGATACTTCTGTCTAGTTTTTTATTTTTGGTATAATTAATTTTTAGCTTTTCTCAAGCTAAAGGGCAAAAAATTAATCTTAAGGGGGGGGTTTCTGTAACGAAACAGACGTATCGAGATTACATTTTATAATATAAACAATTTTTACTTTCATAGCAAACGATTTTATAGTTAAAATTAAAACTAACCTCTTTAGTGTTGACAATACATCTCACATTTTGTATATAAAAACATCTTAAGGTATTAATGTGTTAAACACATCTAAGAATAGATGAAATATATTTATATTTACGTAGAATGAATTATAATAATCATTGTATTAGTTATGAATTACCATGGTATGCTTAAATCAAATAGCAACATTTTTATAAGTTTTGTAGCTGTCAGATTTAATAAATACGGAAACTCAAGGTTGCAACTTATAATATATCAAAAATGAAATATTACATCAAAAGTAACTAGAATAGTGTGCTAAGCCACGCACAGATGTCCGTAGGTGGAATGCCTAAGTCAACTTAAAACAAGTCGGTCGGACAACGGTCGACATATGCACGGCTGAGCGTGTATACGACATGCCAGCGGTACGCTGCACAAGGCAGTTCTTTTCAGAGCTCACAACAGTTCAATTCGAACTCAGTGAACGAGATCCATCAGACTCGTTTCTTTTCATTGTCGCGATTCGCGACCGGTGAGTTTATTTTTTTTTTGACTGTCAGTCACAACGTGCTATTCATTTCTACCAATGTTGGACTACTTGCAGGCCATCGGTTTACGTGTCTAGTTCACACAGTGACTGTAGTCTATAATTTCATTGACCATCTGTCAAGTATGCTATTTTGACCTTCTGTCAGTAGTTACTAGGTACAATGGTAATTTTCATTTAAATTTTATCGGTTTCAATGAAACCACAGATACATAAAAAATGTGTCTAGATTGATGAACACGATAATGTGTTTCTAAGGATTTGTAAATGTGTATTGATTGTAAATAATTTTGGTTTGAGTTGTTTGTTCAATAAATCGGCACTAGCTGAAATTACCGAAACTTTTTCATTTAAAACTAATTGATTTTGAATTACAGCTGTTTATTTCAGTATTGAATATTCTCCAGCCAGTGAAGCATTGTACACGCTGATACCACCTACATACACACCACGGCCAAGTCTATAACGGATATTTGTATCCTCTAGACGACTCCGTAAAATACAACTGAACACTCACACACCACGGCCAAGTCTATAACGGATATCTGTATCCTCTAGACGACTCCGTAAAGTACACATTGTTGATTAGCGGTTAACGGGCGTATGCGCCCTAACGCGAAGCAATTACAGACACGTGACATTTCAGACACAGAGCGTTTAGTATGCCTGGATATAATACCGGCGACTAGAGGTTCACACGCCATACGTACACCCTAGCACCAGAACGTTACGCGGCTGGAGAACTATATTCGAACTTGGCATTTTTAAATTACAATTTTCAACTTAAGAGTAGCATAGAAAGGTTATAGGGTACCTAAGTGGTTTAGGACGATCCGTCAAACCCACAAACTCCTTGTATGCGGACCCACCGATCCTGTCTTTACTGTCCACAGGCTTTAAACGAACGTCCGTCTGTCTCTTAAGATTACAGACAATAAGTTACGCGGTGGGAGTTTTTTAGAGCCAAATTTGCTCAGGGACCCAAACAGTACCTTTTGAGACGGCCTAAAGAGCAGAACCGTTACTTTCTCCGATTTGTATTGTTTTTCCACTCAATTTCGTATATTACGTAGAATTATAGGATTTAAAAGACAATGCTAGATATTATTGATTTTAAGACGTGTATTTTGATCGTAAATTATAGACGCTTGACAACTAAGGTAATAATCTTAGTTGGCGAGCGTCTTATTATTAAAAATTCCAGTAAATTAAAGTACATAACAAAACATCTATGGGCGGAGGTGGGATTCGATCGACCACTAAGGTCATTAGGGTAAATTATTAACAAATTACATTATATAACGATCCTTTGATTTATGCTGCTCCATTTTTTTCATTAATTTATTGTCGTTTCATTTAATAATATGATAAGTAGTAGAATTTCACAATTTCGCCATTAATATATTATTATACCTACGTAAGACCTTTGTGATATCTGAATTTTTTTGTTGTTGAATGGTAGTGGTTTCGCATATGCATAATGCAGGGCCGTTTCACAAATTAGGGCTTGTTTTGGGTTTTACCAATTTGAACGTTGTTTCGGTGAGCCCCCCAATATAGTTGCGAGTATTGACATACTCTGGTGTGGCACTGTCATAACTATAAGTGAACTGCCTGTAGTTTAATATTGTACAATTCAGTTTCGGTTCACAAACAGATATGCATGTCTCTTTAGTAGATATGATTCGCCGGTTCCGGGACCTCCCAGACTACCAGCCTACCAACGGAAAAGCCATTTTCCAGCATGGCGTCGCTTTTCCGGAAAAAATTAAAAAAGTCGACATTATACTCAAATTAAAGGGAAAAGGCGGTGCCTACACGTTGCTGTAGTCCAATCGCAGCTCGGCAGCTTCGTTTGCGAATCG